>VZRW01000180.1:0-26953 GCA_013398125.1 Aegotheles bennettii
ATTTGCATTAAGAAGTTATCATACATAGTTATGATATATGATATATGTTATATCATACATAGTTATAGATATATGTACTATGCAAAATAACACAGGGTATCATCATGTTTGTATCCTGGCCTGAGGTTCAGCTAACTGAGGATTGTGTGAGAAACTTCTGCAGATGACATGAGAAACTTTGGAACACAACAAATAACAGAGTGAGATCTGACAAAAGTTAAAGAGCACTATGAGGGATGGATGCATTTCATTAAGGAGGAATAATGTGACTTGTGGACTGACATCCCAGCCAAATCTTTTTCCCACGACCCACCCTGGTCATCGCAGAGTTGTGTCTGATCCTAGTTTCCCTCATGGGGACTGATCCTGACCCCCACTCACCAGCTGATGTCCCAGTCAGACTCCAGCCCTGCCCTACCTGCCCTGAGGGAGCCTCCATTGCTCCGGGCCCCATTTCTTTGAAGATCTCAATTGGTGAATGACTTCAGTGACTGACAAAAGAATTGGGTTAAAATTAGAAGTATTTCAGTATTCACAGAATTCTAATTGATATGCAGCATACTTTTTTCTTTTTTTTTTTTACAATTGATTTTTGTTGTTTTATTTTATGTAATAAACTATGAATGTAATTGGTGTAGATAATTTGACATAATTCATAGTGAAATATCAAAATGTATAAAAAGCAGTTAGTTGCTTGCCAGAAGACCCTTCCTAAAGTAGATTACAGAATTCTTTTGTCCCCACAAAGTCAAACCTCCACCATCTAAGCATTTATTTTTGTATGCTTCTTCTGAGGATATCGAAAAATAGACAATTCAGATAGTAGATCTGTTTTTATTCTAGAAAGAAATAAAATGAACAAGTTTCCAATAGCAACCTTTTTTTAATTGTACTATTGTTGAGAATCTGCAACATTTAAAGTGACGTTCACAAATAAATGGAGGTATACAAAAAAGCTTGTTCCTAGAACTGTTACAATTGCATATGTCCTTGTTTATTTATGCATATAAGGAAAAACATTTAATACAGTTTGTTTTCTTTTTTTCCCCATTCTTAACATTTTTCTTTTCTCTTTTGATAAAGTGACTGCTACTTTTCTGACAATGAAAGGTTACTGGTTTTCCTGAGGTTTGATTTTGGAATTATGTGTCTTTGAGTCTTCCAAAAAAGGATATATTTTTTAGTCTACAATCACAGCTGTGAGCCAGTCATAGGAAAAGTAAAATAATGCTCTATTCCTCTAAAAAGGAATTTTTTGTCATTCAAATTTGTCTGTGTAGCTCAGCAGCAGAAAATGCAAAACTTTCTTGAGCAACAAATTCTGTCAGGGAAGTTAATAACAATGTTAGGTTAATGGTTCAAGGAAACAAAGTGAACGTATATAACCACTCTGATTTAATTTATTCAGTTTTAATAGCATGCAGTTTCATTTATGGAACCATTTATCATTAAGTAATACTTTGTAGTTCATCATAATTCATATTGGTTTTGTTGATATGGTCTACTATTGGTCATCCGGCATCTGTTTTGAAAAGCAGTGCTTTCAGAAAAATCCAAGGATATTTGTAAAATCTATTCAACCGCACAAAACATAAGAACATGTTATTCACATCCACGGTATTTTAAGACTGAATCTGCTCCAAGTTGTAATTACTTTGGATATATTCTAGAATAATTGACAGGTGTAATTGGCTCTTTTCAGCCTCCACATTGTAAAACCTGGATCCTGAGAATTTCATGCAATTGTTTAGAGGAAACAGCTAACTCAACAAGCAGAAAAAATTGCACATTTTGTCTGAAAAAAAAACAAAAGTCCCTAAAATTCTCACAAGACACTCAGCATCTTTGTGATTCATAACAATTTACTGTTATACGGTAGTTATTCAACAAGTACAATGTCAAAAAATGATGGTTTTCTGTTGAATTCAGTTTTCTGTCTATACTTTTTAAAATGGTGCATTCAGTTCTGTAGTGGGTTTGTTTCATTTTTTTCATAGTTCTAGCCATTGGGGAAAGATAAGTATGCATAGGTAAAATATATGTGCATATGTGTTGCTGATTAGTGAATTTAGATAAGGTGAGAACAATATAGTACCAAATTTAAATCACAATAGGATGTCACAAGTTTATATTTTGTATCATAACATTTATATTATTAATTAGCTCATTTTCTTGAATGAAAGAATAAGGTGATTCACTTTCTGAGTCCTGTACCATGGGTCTCATCAACACTGGTCAGAGAAAACCCCCTTCTTGTTTGTCATCTTTAATTTTTGAGAGCCTACAGTCTCATTCCAGGTTTG
The DNA here is from genome assembly GCA_013398125.1 of Aegotheles bennettii. NCBI lineage: Eukaryota > Metazoa > Chordata > Aves > Caprimulgiformes > Aegothelidae > Aegotheles > Aegotheles bennettii. The sequence continues at coordinate 2,304 of VZRW01000180.1, forward strand.
AGAAAGGAGATTAGGTCTTTTCTTTCTTCTGCTAGCAAAAGCCATCACAAGAATAGAGATTCAATTTGGCAGACATTCAAAATTTTCAGGCTTTAAAAATGCTTGGATTTTTAAATCCAAGCCAGGCCAACATTTAAACAAGATTTACATTCCAATGAGAAAACAAATGCAGAAATGGATAAGCAACATGGGGTAGAAGGCAAGATCTGTTGCTGATTTGAAGTATATGCAATAATTGCACACAAGTAAGACTAGAATAAATTCTGCATTTTTTGAAGACCCCCAAATGAGACATGGTGAATATTTTATATCAGCTAATTTCTTCAAATTGCATGACCAAACCTTCACTAATATGCTTATTGTCATGTCTCAAACTTGATATTGTCTGAGACTTTATTTTACTCTACCCGAGTCTGGTAAAGAAGACAGACTAGAAGCTTATGTATAATGGCTGTCCCTTAGCTAACACAAGGAGTTTGAACAAGAAATCACCAGGACTAAATACATTCTCCTTAAAACCAGAAAGAAAGTTCTTCAGCTGAACTTCTTTAAACTCAAATCCCTTGTAAATTATTAGACAAAGAGATTTTTAGGATATAAAATATTAAACTATCCGTGAATGTCATAGGGCTTCCAGTGGAAAAGTATTGAAAGAAGACATATTCAGTACAGGTGCAGATGGTTAAATTTCTCTATATATAGTGAATATTGAGATTGTATTAACTGTTTACCAGTCCCTCTACAAGCTGAGAAACTCTGAACAGAAAACTGGTAGTTCCTGCAGGTAACTTTTCACTGGGATTTTGTAAGAAATAGAATTATATTAGACCTACAGTGACAAGAAAGAAGCATGAAGACAGAAAGAGCTTGGAAGTGAAGTATTTCTTTGAAATTACCTTGTGTTCTGAAAAAAATGATGTTAATTCTGGAGACAAGCCCAGTGCCTCTTTGATGAGAAAATCACTTATGTTGGTACCAAGATGAATGTTTCAAGTGAGTTGATATTTACCATCAAATAAAGCACTTCACTTTTATCACCAGTGTCACCAGGACTTTATTCATATTAATTAATTGTCTGCTAAGGACTCTGAAGATATAAAATAAGGATTAATCATACCATTATTAATTTTTTCTATTTTTATGTAATATAGGAATTTGGTTGTTTTATTTTGTTTTGTTTTTAATTTTATTTCTGTATGGAAATATTGTGAAATAGTATCTTATTAATAATTTATACACATATACACTTATTTTAGGAAATCACAGATTAACAATACTAAGAATTATATTAACCCTATGAAGTGAGAGATTTTTGTTCCATCAGTTAGAAATGCTTATACAGTCAAGAAACTCTGCCTAGGGCATTTCCTGGGGATTAATGAACTAATTGTCATTTGAGAGAGTTAGTTGCTTGAGGTAAAGCTGCTCATTAATTGCTTAGGAAAGATGTTGGGTTGGGTTATTTCAAGGTGTGATTTTGGGGTTTTTTTTTGCATTTGTTTTTGTTTGTTTGTTTTTTTTTAATTCACCCACAGAGTAAACTCTTACAACTTTCCCTAGGAGTAGCTTGATTTTTCCACTGTTCCATAAGCATATTAAGTTTGAATGGGCGACACTTCTGTATTGAGTATTCATGCATTATTCATAGCAAGCACAGCAATATAAGAATTTTTATTTTAATTCTTAATATTCTGTCAGGAAGTTTAATGTTAATATATTGTCATAGAATCACAGAATTATTTAGGTTGGAAAAGACCTTTAAGATCATTGAGTCCGACTGTTGACCTAGCACTGCCAAGACAACCACTAAACCATGTCCTATGTCTATGTCTTTTAAATACCTCCAGGGATGGTGACTCAACCACTTCTATGGGCAGCCTGTTCCAGTGCTTAACAACCCTTTTCATGAAGAAATCCTTTCTAATATCCAATCTAAACTTTTCCTGGTGCAACTTGAGGCCATTTCTTCTTTTTGTATCACCTGTTACTTGGGTGAAGAGACCAACATCCGCCTTGCTGCAGCCTCTTTTCAGGTGGTTGTAGAGAACAATAAGGTCTCCCCTTAGCCTCATTTTTTTTTTACAGACTAAACAACACCATTTCCCTCAGCCGCTCCTCATAGCACTTGTTCTCTAGATCCTATGTTTTTGATCCTTCCCTGACAAAATATTTATATCACAATAAAAATATAGATAGAATCATTACACTGAAACCACTGAGCAATGTAAAAAACCTAAACAGATAGTATTCCAGGACAAAACCACATGAATCATCTGAGAAGACGCCAAAAGATTAGCAGTTAAACTAGTTATACTATTTTAACAAAAGTAGAGGCCAGTTGCTGACACGAAGTCCAAATATTTGTGACAGTACATTTCCTGTGTAGCAGAAGGGTATCACTCAGATGTTCTGAAACATGGGCAACTCAGGAAATGGTACTCAGCAGGAGCTAATCAAAAATTATTCATAATTTAAATCTCTAACTTGCAAAATTCTTCTGTTTTAGGAAAGATAAAAAAATCACACTGAATGAGATCGGGTTTATTTGTCCTCTAAATAAAACTAAAAAACAAATATAAACAAATAATAATGTTATTATGTATTATATATATCAATAAATATGAATTAGGCAAATGTGGTTTTTTTATAAACACAATAGCCATAAAAATATTTCTATAATATAGGTTAGATTAATTAACATGGAATCATAGAATCAATATACATTATGATGTACAGTTTTTATCAACAGATTTAAGTGGTTGTTTTGCAATACTATGACAATGAACAAAAGTCACTGGCCAGGTAGATATTGTCTTTTATTGGGAAAAGTGTTCACATTTCAGTGTTTATTCAATCTACTTGAACTCTGGATTTTTATTATGTCATATCATATATGCAATTCCAATGAAGTTGTACTGGTTTAGTCTCCACTAAAAACATTTGAACATAGGAAATTTTAGAGAAAATAAAAGGGAAATTATTCTCATGCAGATTAGATTCCATCTGATAAAATACAATATCACTCAGCTACTTCATTACCATGTTCTGTTTCACAGTTTAGCTTAGAAGTTGTTTTGAGAGGAAAAAAAAAGGGTTAAAAGAAATTGTGCATTTTAGTTTGCAATGTCTTTTGGTAATATATGGTGATTCAAGGCAGAGAAAGATCACTACAGTATGATCCCAGTGATTTTAGGAATATATTGAAAAAATAGCTTATAGTAAAGTAAAGCTATAGAATCATATAATTATTTAGGTTGGAAAAGACCTTTAAGATCATTGAGTCCAACTGCTAACATAACACTACCAAGTGCACCACCAAACCACATCCATAAGTTCCACATCTACGCGTCTTTTAAATACCCCCAGGGATGGTGACTCCACTTCTTCCCTGGGCAGCCTGTTCCAGTGCCTGACAACAATAAAGAAATTTTTCCTAATATGCAATCTAAATCTCCCCTGGAACAAGTTGAGGTCATTTTGTCTTGTTCTATTGCTTGTTACTTGGGAGAAGAGAATGACACCCACTTGACTACAGCCTCCCTTCAGGAGGTTGTAGAGAATGATAAGGTCTTCTTTTTTTTCTCACTTACTAACTCTATAATCTTTGGACTCTTATGGGAGAACATACTAACTTTTACAGATATTTTGTTATTATTTCATTTTAAATACTTTGAATTACAAGATATATCTTCATTACAGTCTAATAACTAATAATGTTAATACTTAAAAATCAGTAAAAATTCCTTGTTTATGGTTTACTAAAGAAAACATCCACAGACCAACAACATGCTGCATGATTCGAAGATCAGATCATCTGTCTCTGACCAGATGAACAACCAGTGTCTGTAATGAAATGTACAATTGCCCTCACTTCTAAAAATCTGCCAAGAGCCTGATAAAGATTCTCTGCTGGTGATAAATTTTAATTATGTTTCAACTGAGTACAATGGAGATGTCAAAACTTCTAACATTTTACTTGGTCACCCCCAGATATTTGATGGCATCCTTAGAGAACCCATCTGGATATGGTCTTAAGAAATATTTATAAACGGTATGGAAGTGACTAAAACCAGGAGAGTCAGAAGGGCGGCCCTATATGTTAGGGAGTGTTTTGATTGCTTAGAGCTTAATAATGGTGATGATAGGGTTGAGAATTTATGGTTAAGAATCAGAGGGAAGGCCAATAAGACAGTTGCCATGATGGGAGTATGTTATAGACCACTGGACTAGGATGAAGAGACAGACAAAATGTTCTATTAGCAAGTGGCAGAGGTCTCGTGATTGCTAGCCCTTGTTCTCATGGGGGATCTTCAACTTACCAGATGTCTGATGGGAATACAATACAGTAGAGAGAAAACAGCCTAGGGTGTTCCTGGAGTGTGTGGAAAGTAACTTCCTGACAGATCTGGTGAGTGAGCCAGCTAGGGAAGGAGCCCCACTGGACTTCTTACTTGTGAACAGTGTTGGACTTGTGGGTGATGTGACAGTTGGAGACCATCTTGGGCATACAGATCATGAAATTATAGAGGTTTTGGTTCTTGGAGAAGTTTTGTACAACATTCTCCTGAAGAAACTGACTGCTCATGACTTGGACTGGTATATGCTTTGCTGGGTAAAAAAATGGCTTGCTGGCTGGACCCAAAGAGTTGTGGTGAATGGAACTAAATCCAGTTAGCAGCCAGTCACAAGTGGTGTTCCTGAGGACTCAGTTTTGGGGCCAGTTCTCTTTAATATCCTTATCAATGTTCTGGATGAGGGGAACAAGTGCACCCTCAGTAAGTTTGCAGGCAACACCAAGTTGGGTGGGAGTGTTGATTATCTTGAGGGTAGGAAGGCTCTGCAGAGGGATCTGGGCAGACTGGATTGATGGGTTGAAGCCAAGAGATTTAACAAGTCTAAGTGTCAGGTACTGCACTTGGTTCACAACAACACTAAGCAATGCTACAGGCTTGGGGAAGAGTATCCAGAAAGCTGCCCAGTGGAAAAAGACCTGGGGGTGTTGGTTGATAGCTGACTGAACATGATCTGGTAGTTTGCCCGTGTGGTCAAGAAAGCCAAGATCATCCTGCCTCGCATCAGAAATAGTGTAGCCAGCACATTACCTGAAAGGAGTTTGTAACGAGGTGGGTGTTGGTCTCTTCTCCCAAGAAACATGCAAAAAGATGAGAGGAAATGGTCTCAAATTGCACCAGGAGAGGTTTAGGTTGGATGTTGGCAAAAATTTCTTTACTGAAAACTTTGGAGGTGGTAGACTCTCCATCCCTGGAGGTATTAAAAGACATGTACATATGGTGCTTACTGTCATGAGAACAGGAGGAGGAAGAGAATGGGTAAAGAGGGTTAGAGGTAAAAAGGTAAGAGGAGTCTGTGAGGTGACTGGAGAAGACCTTTCAGTTGAGTCACGAGGTTTGGAGAGGATCCCCTTAGTTTCTAAACTCCTTCTCAGAGAGGAGTCTAGGTGCAGCTGGATCTAAGGGTTGGTCAACAGTATATAACTAATGATTATGTGTGTGTGTAGCCACCTAATAGAGTCAATGTTCGTTTGTTCCAGAGCCTCACAAAAGGACTTGCACTGAAACAGATTAATGAAAGCTCTGAAGAATCCAATGTTTGTCTGTTTGTTGAGACTCACAAAAGACTTGCATGGAAACAGATATATAACAAATTCAAAATTGCTGCTTACAAATACACTTACTGCAAAAGCACTAGCAGCAATAGTAAAGATAATACAACCACCCTGGATGCTTACCCAGCAGGGTGTCCAACCCTGGGAGGAGGAAGAGAAGACAGCCATTGACTAGTCCCCTGTCTTTTTGTTCTTCTCCTTGAGGTTGTTCTCTCCCTCTTTAAGGCTCTTGTCTCCCCATATTTTATCCCCAAAAGTAAGAGGTTCCCACCCTCAAGTGGCATGTAGTATGATTTGAGTGGAGAGACGAGTCCTATAGTCATACATGTATAATATGTGCGCTATAATATTGATTAGCATATACAACAGTATTAATTTTAGTATGTCTTTCAGAGGTAATGAGGAAAAGGTTACTTTCGGACAACAAGGTCCCTTGGAGGAATGAGGAACTCTTATCAAGTCTTGTTATCTTGCTGCCCCAAGCAAGAGTCCTTGCCTTCACAAAGGTGTTGCCTGGGGGGTGTCTGATGTCAAAACAAGGGGATAATAACTCCCTCAGTTAGCATAAGAGTTGTCAAGATGGTTCATTAAGGGTTCTTTATGTGCAGGGCTGGTGCTGACTTTTCCTCAGATTCCACACTTACAAACATGGTTTGACTTAGTGATCTTCAAGATCTTTTCTAACCAAGATTATTTTATGATTTTATAATTTTTGTAAGTTGGTGAGAGAAATAGAAACCTAAATTCACAGAGTCCTCTTTACTTACCTGTCTAAAAGTTAAGATTTAGTAAAATGTTCTTTTTTTTTACTAGAACAAGGAGACTGTGTCTGTAGTAAATGTTCCCTTCATTTATGTGGAATATATTAATAAGATTCCAAAAGTTTAATTCAAACCAGGGTCAAAAAGAAAACTATTAACTAGTAATGTTTGGGTGTTCATAAAACTTAAACACAAAATATTTTATTTGCTATTGGGAAAATTTCTAGATTTTAAAAAAGTTGAAGCCAGCAGGAGACTGCTGAAATGTTTGTGGGGGGGAAGACATTTATACATTAGTGAATTACTCTAAATCCCAGGAGAAAATAAGTGAAAACATCATCCTTTGTGCATGTTTCGATGATTCATCCTGTAAGAATTACTTATAAAAATAGTAACTCTTTGGAAATCTTATATAAGTTAGTCACACTAACTTATTGAGCAATAGAAGTTAACAAGGATCAACCACAACCAGAGTTGATATTGTAGGTTCAGAACTGAGTACCATTGTATTGGAACTGGTTAAATGCAGAGGGAAATTGGCATTTACTACTTCTTTCACAGATTAAATTAAATTAAATCAAATCCTCCATTTACCATTCATTTACTTGTTGAGCACCTTCTCCCTTAATTTCCTAGAAAAGAAATGATAAACTACTGCATTTTGCTTGCTTTTGTCATGGTAATATTAGTCATCATGTCCATTTGAGCATGGATTGGCACTACTTAACATATGATTGATTTAATTAGGCATTGCCTACACAGAAAAAAAATGATAAACCAGTATCCCATAAGGACACAAATATAACTGGTGCAACCCCATGTTTGACACTCTTACTTGAGGACAAAAGTGTAATTTCTGGTTTAACATCAAACTGTTTCAACAGCTCACTTCTTGAATAGGTTTTTTTTCTTGGGATATTAAACCAGCTTCAGTTTATATTCTAAGAAAAAAAATATTTCTTAAGTATTCATCACCTTTGGAGGAAAATATTTTATAATGAATGACAATTTCACTGACATAAGTCACATATAGTAGTGTGTCAATGAAAGTGTGGAGGGAAATGATTAAATAAGGATAAGAAACATGTGGAATCCACAAAGGTACAATAATCAGACTTTAATTAAGACTTTAACCTTGGAATTAATAAGTCTTTTTATGTCACTGGACTGTAGTCCAAGTCCCTGGGCTTCTATAACAATAAGGAGAATAGGGACTATATGTAATAATTATTACAAGAGCAGGAGTAGGAGACTGGATGGTAACAATCAGGACATAGACACTTTTGTGTCTGTAAGCAGAACAATTACTAAAAGAATAGTAGAAAGAAAAGTAGTGGTCCTTAATTTACTGAGTTAGAGAGAAGAAGGAAAATTGAGAGATGTTACAAGAAGGGAAATAATTGAAATACAGCCATAGTAATTAAAAATTACAGCATGAAGGAACTGCTAATTGTATATACCTCTGCCTTTCCATTTCTAGATTCTATTTTTTTATATATTTTAAAAATTATTATTAATTAAGACTGTAAGGAGTTTTTATTGATTGATGGCATTTTGGAATTTCTAGAACTGTTCTGGAACTTCCTCTTCATCAGGCTTAATATCACTGTGTAATTGGCTTTACTTGAATGAGTAGGTGATACTTTACCTGAGTTTGAGTTGGTCTTTAGAGATCTGTGATTGAGAGTTTTGCAAGGCAGATTTTCAACACTGTTCACAACAACAAATTACATAGTACTGGTACCTGCTCAGTGCTTTTGAAATTCTATTCCTAGCTCTAGGCTTTGATAGTCTGGCTCTGAGTTTTTATTTTTTTTGTTGTTTCTGTGTTTTGGGTTTTTTTGGGGGGTTTTTTGTTTTTTTGTTTTTCCTTTTTGCTACTGTTATTGTTAATCTGGACCATACAAGAAAGGTATTGCAATAAATATCATCAAACTCTTGTAAAACACACTCAGTTTCAAGATTAGAATAAAATGTTGTCAAAAGGCATTTTGTGTAGAACCTGTCAATGTGTTTGCTTAGAGTATATATAAATCTTTACTGTTATTACACAGTAGTGTGAGTAGGAGATTGGAGATGGTAAAAGATGTGGTAATCTAAGAGAAGGTCACCTTTTCTGTTTCCATTTTATTCCCTACTTTTCCCTTCACACAGATCTCACACCATAAAGACTCATTGATTAATAAAGGCCACACATTTCATAAAGGAACTACATATGCTGTCCTTATTTGTTTTTCAACAAAAAATCATGTTCTGAAGAAAATTATTAATTTCTGATTATGTTTTAATTATTTCCATAAAAATCATTGTTTGCAGCTATTTGAATTTCATTTAAATGGTAGTAAATTCAGTCTTCTGTTTTACTTTGTAAAGATTGAGTTATTTATGAGAACATGACATCATAACAAGCAATTCCATATCAACTGTAATCCTGGGAGTATCCCAACCTTGTATTTTCCTTGATGTCACTCTATTAGACCTTTGAATTTAAAATAAAATGTCCTTGATTTTTACAGTGTGTTTGGCAGGTATAAAAGAAAAATATAACTTCTTCACCGAAAATAATAATGAAAAAAATACTTTTCACTAAAAATAGCAGTTGAGATAAACAAAGCTTCTTGTGCTCTTTTCTGTTCTTATGTGTACAATGAATCACTCAGAAAATTATGGACACATTCAGAGTTAAAATTGCATTCACTTTTTTATTTATGCCTGCAATAAGTTAATACAATTTAATATTCATTAAATATGCAGCAAATGAAATTCCAGAGCTGGAACAGAATGGGGTAAAAGAAGTAGCATAAACAGAATAGATAATATAAAAAATAAACATTCAATGTAGTTTTCCCAGCCTATACCCACCAAGTTAATGGCATAGCACCAGTCATATGTCGATAAAATAGCATAGGTTGTAAGCTCAACTGCAAAAGATAAATATCTTAAATAGATCTGCATTTGTCTATACCAAATACCAATAAAGATGCATATTTTTTTTTAGAAGGTAGCTTTAATGTTAATGGAGAAGTAAAAGAAATCCTGGACTATATGTGTCTGTCATATAATCAGAGAATGGTTTGGCTTGTAAGGGACCATAAAGATTATCTAGTTCCAACCCCGCTGCAGTGGGCAGTATATATTCCACTAGAACAGGTTGCTCAAGGTCCCCTTCAGGTACTGAAAGGCTGCTATGAGGTCTCCCTGGAGTCACCTCTTCTCTAGGTTGAATAGCACCAGCTTGTCTTCATAGAAGAGATATTCCAGCCTCCTGATCATTTTTATGGCCCTCCACTGGACTCGTTTCAAAAGTTCCATGTTCTTCTTAAGCTGGGGACTCCAGAATTAGGCACAATACTGCAGGTGGGATCCCACTAGAGTAGAGGGAGAAAAATCACCTCCCTCGATCTGCTGATCATGCTTCTTTTGATGCAGCCCAGGTTATGGTTTGCTTTCTGGGCTGCGAGCACACATTTCTGGATCATGTTGAGCTTCTCATCCACCAACACCCCCAAGTCCTTCTCCTCAGGGATGCTCCCAATCCATCTTCTGCCCAGCCTGTACCCATGTCTGGGATTACCCCAACCCATGTACAGAACCTTGAACTTGGCATTATTTATCGTCATGTGGTTTGCATAGGCCTACCTCTGAAGGTATCCCTCTGGATCCCTTCCCTCCAACCTGTTGACCTTAGCACAGAGCTTGGTGTCATCAGCAAATTTGCTCAGGGGACACTCAATCCCACCATCCATGTCACCTCCAAAGATATTAAACAACACTGGTCCCAATACTGGTTCCCCCTGAGGAACACAAGGGGGAGATGTCAATATAATCTTATTTACATCTCCCTATATGCTTGATTTTATGCTCACACCTTCATCAAACCCATAACATATGTGATTTAAAAAATAAAATTTTAAGTCATGAAATTTTCTGATTATTTTTTAAATTTTTGAGATATTTACATAGATTTTAGGCAGCTGTCTGTCTAAGGCTGAATTGAAAAAAAAATCTTGTCTGGAGAACAAGTTGTTCAGGACACATGGTACCTAGAAACCTTGGAAACTAGGAATCTGAGAGGACTGCCTAATGGAAATAGAGAATTCTGTAAAATAAAACTGGGATCTGTCTTTGGGCTTCAAATGGGGTTCGGATGTCTGCATCCCCATTAGGTGAAATATAACCAGTCTAAATTTTTTAATATGGCCTAGGCATTTAATAGCAGGTACCCTGCTGGCTCACTAAGAATACAAACAACAGACTTGCATTCAAAATTATTTTCTCCAATAGATTTCCTCCCACCTTTTTGTGGGTTTTAGGCATTTACTTCAAAAGATTGAACCAATCTGGTTTTTCATTTCAGTTCTGCTTTTAGTTCCAATAGAAGCTGTCCTGACTAAGTTCTATTTCATGTAACTAATATTCTTCTAATGGCTTTGATGAGCTCATTCAGGGATTTTCCTCCATCAAAATGTGGGTGACACCAGTGCTGGAGTACAAGCAATCTTTTCTTCTTAGAACAATATTTCAACATCTCCCCATTTTCCTAAATTCGACCCATGGAAATTATGGACATAAACAAAGATGAACTGGACTGCTACATGTCTACCAACACCATAATAGTGATCAACAAAATGGGGGAGTGGACAGGCAAGGAATCTCTTTTCACACTCTGCAATTTCCACAGTACATGAATATGATAATGCACATACATGCATAGAGTGATGTTCACTGTTGTGAAAGTTAGGACAGACCTTGGATTGATTGGGCCTTTGCATGATCTTCTGATAGAAACAAAGGTAGCTGTCCACTGCAGAAGAGTAAGAACTCACTTGGAATATTTTACATAAAGTTTTTCTTAGGAACAAAACCAACACAACACCAGGCTAAGATAAAGAAAGAGAAAGCTCACAGTGCACATGATGACAATCCTGACAGTGAAACAGAGAGAATGATGTCTGGATGAAAAGCAGGTGTAACATGAGGCTGCTCTGCAGGCTTTAGTAAACACAGAGACTTCACGCTGATTCAGATCCTGCCAGGACATGTCAGTTTTTAGTTGAATCAGTAACTGGACAAGTGTGCTATGTTGATTTCTGATTTTGGTTTAGCAAAGAATTCAAATTACCTTTTAACATTGTTATTGATTCAAGAAAAAAATAATTATTAAAGCAGATTTATGGTTGATGAACATGTTATTTAAAATCAGTTTTCCTTCTAAGAATATTCCTTTTAAACTCTGACCTGGGAAGAAACAGGCTGTAAAAGGACACAAAGGACTAGATCAGTGTGTGAATGCCGTCAAAAAATAATGGTTTGAGATTACTTGCTGGATAACACAAATTTCTTTTCAATGCAATTTTTTCTGAAGAAATTTGACTGTGCGTGTTCACATTGTCAGCTATTGGGTGGGCAAGTGTTCCTTCAATTGTGTTAGGTGCACTCTAACTTAGCATTCTAGAAATTCCCAGTCAATAAAAAGAAATACTTTTCCTTTGTTTACATTTTTCTTGTCTCTTGTATAGAATGTCCAAACATTCACAATTTTTAATCCAAAATTATTATGATTATCTAGTCTTAATTGCACTTTAACTCAGGCCATATTTCAGTAGTCTCTGTATGTCTCCAAAATATACTAGGTGACTTTTTGAGAAATACAACACTGCTTTAAATTTCTCCATAAGTACCATACCTTTTTTTATAGTTGTCAAGAAATTTGCCATGGATATGAGGAACTTTATTATAGTGTACCTTATCCTATGCAATGAAGAGAACTTTTTGAACAAATAATTTAAAAATTATGTGCAACTGTCAGTTTAAAAACACAGTTTACACTGGATTCTTTCATTTTACTTATGCAGATACATTACAAGAAATTTATGTACATATAAAATTAAAAATCAAACTGCTTCTAAAGGGAAGTCTTTCTTATTTAAATCAAACAATTCAACAATATTTTTGGACCAAGATATGCAGTTGATTTCAATCATGTGATGTAGGTCTATTTAAGTTTTTTAATTTTACTTACTGTATTTAATACAGTTTAAAAAAAAAAATGTGCTGGACGCTATCCAGAAGAAGACCTTAAATATTTGCTCTATATTCTCTCTTATTTTATCATATTCGAATCATAGAATCATAGGATGGTTTGGGGTGCAATGGACCGCTAGAACCATCTAGTTCCAACCTCCCTGCCATAGGCATGGAAACTCCCCACTAGACCAGCGTGTTCAAAGCCCCATCCAACCTGGCCTTGAATACTTCTAGGGAGGTGGCACCCACAACCTCCCTGGGTAACCTGTGTCAATGTCTTACCACTCACACATGAAAGAATTTTTTCCTAATATCCAATCTAAATTTACCTTCATTTAATTCAAAACCATTCCCCCTCATCCTGTCACTACATTTTCTCATAAAAGAATCCTTCTCCATCTTTCTTGTTGACACTCTTCAGGTACTGGAAGACTGCTATGAGGTCTCCCCAGAGCCTTCTCTTCTCCAGGCTGAACAACCCCATTGTCTCAGGCTGTCTTCATAGGAGAGGTACTCCAACTGCCTGATCATCTTTGTGACCCTTCTCGGAACTCTGGACTTGTTAAAGATCATATCGATTTTAAGTGATGTTTGTTTGAAAACAGTAGACTTCAGAAAAATATGTTTAAACATATGAGGAATGGCTGAGGGAAATGGGGTTGTTTATCCCGGACATAAGGAGGCTCAGGGGAGACCTTATTGCTCTCCACCACAACCACCTGAAATTAGGTTGTAGCAAGGTGGGTGTTCATCTCTCTTTCAAAGTAACAAATGATACAAAAAGAGGAAATGAACTCAAGTTGCTCCAGGGGAGATATAGATTGAATGTTAGGAAAAAATTCTTCATGAAAAGGGTTGACAAGCATTGGAACACTGCTGCCCATGGAAGTGGTTGAGTCACCATCCCTGAAGGTATATAAAAGACGTGTAGATATGGTACTTAGGGACATGGTTTAATGGTGGATTTGTTAGTGTTATGTTAACAGTTTGACTCAATGATCTTAAAGGTCTTTTCCAATCTAAATGATTCTAAGATTCTACAACCACATTGATGCCATTACCAGGGGCAACAACAACAAAAATAATTACATTCTTATTTCAACTACAAATCTAACTTATAATTTAAATAAATATACAAGTTGTTAATGTATCTGGCCAAAGATAGGCTCCTACATACTTCCATAAAGAAATGTAGTAGATGTAATATTCACTTTTGAAATTATGTGATTATATCAGCAAAAATACAATTCACATGTTTTGTAAATCATTGAAAAAATATTTTAACCAGTTCAACAGATATTTTACACTATTCAAGTTTGCTTAAAGTACAATTGTGATAATAGGAGCAACAGCCAGTATCATAATTTGTCCTGTCAGACATAACACTCAGATGAATACTGATGTTAAGTTCTGTTAAGTGATTTCACCAAAATTCTTGCTTCTTTTATGTATTTGTAGAATTTTTACATAGTCCTGTGAAGATAACAGTCATTAAAAAGTTTTCTTTTTCCCTTGAGCCTCCAAAATTTCAACATATTTTTCAGCTCATGTTACATGTAAAACCTCTTTTCCATAATTTTTTCTACTTACTCGCGATGTCCCTTTTTATTATATTCATGCTGACTTCAGACTATAAGGAACCTGTATCATGAAGCAGGTCTGACAAATCCAAGATCTTCCAGTAAAAGAATATGTGTAATCATAAGAACTAGTGAAACACCTCAATAAAAATCATGGTTCTTAATCATGGTTCTTTTAATTTATCAGATATTTTTTTTCCAAGGTAATAAAAGGATAACTGGGAATGTCAGATATTTGGGGTTACTTTTAGGATCTGAACTGAGTTATTTTTGAGTGTTATGTCAGAGGTAGGTATCAAGATATTCTGAAGTTTTATTTCTAATCACAAAAGTATTTGCAAGATATTTGTTATTACATAAAAGAGAATTTCTAGTTCAACGTACCAGAATATATTCAGGGAAAAGTGAAATCCTTTGCTTGTTTTAATTTGATTTAAACTAATATGTTAGATATAAATTACATATCATTGATCTAAATACTGAAAGATCCATAGACAAAACTTGATATATAAAGGGTGATTTAGAAGGCAGTGGTTCTTCAAAACACAAATCCCAAATATTCCTTTAGTTATTCAAGGTAAAATAATAGAATGGTCTAAAACAAATAACCACAGCAAAATAGGTGGTAATAGTGAAAATACACATTAATTTTACAGGGAGTAGAGTGAGCAAACATAGGCAGTTGTAGGAAAATGTTTGTATATAACTAATATTACTTAGCTGTTTAATATTTGTTTATGAAGCTAAACCAATTTATATCTCTATTTAGCCAAATATAATTCTATCTTATTTTTTATCTCATTTCTTTTTTAGTTTTTTATTTTTCCCCCAAATCCTGATTGACTAACTTTCCATACAAAGGTGAAGCAAGGAGGATTTAATTAAATGATAGAAGACATCATTAACTACTGTAAACCAGTAGATGTGTTTAGATTATTCTGATCTTTACCAGCTGAGGTGATCATCTATTTTTTCTAAAACACTATTAATAGTGGGGACAGTACCAATATGAGAATGATATAAAGAAACTGAAAGGCATCCAGAAAAGAGCTACAAGTTTGACTGAAAAGATAAAGGGAGTTTATGAAGAAAGGTTAAATTGTTTGAATAGATATATCCACATAAATGCAAAATAGTAAATGTTTACATGTAAACATTGTAAAAACCAAGGAAAATAGGAAGTGTTAATGATTGCAAATTAAAATGCATTTTAAGGATCATGGGGTTGGAAATGGGTATTCTACTGCACTTGAGCAGTGTCTGGCACTGCATGGACCAAAGTTTATTAGAGTTTTCCGCTCATAGCCTTATAGAACAATAATAAGAGTAGTACCAAAGGACACTTACAGGAATGAGTGGAAAATGAGCTGAGAAAATTAAAGTATAGCATCAGAAATAAGCCTATACAAGCTCAACAGAGACTAAAAATTGTTTCTATATGTAGATAAATAGTACAATTCTACGATAAGATTTACAACTGAAATATTCGGGTTTTTTAAAATTTTAACATAGTTAAAAATGTTGTGTCAGTGTTTAGACAGTTGTTCTGTAACCCGACCCCACCCAGGAAGGGGAATCATGAAAAGGAAAGAAGACCTGGGGGTTGAAATGTAAAGCGGATTTAATATAATAGTAATAAACTAATATTAACCCCGATATTAATATACGATACAAAGTTATGCTTAACTCCAGATAATAGTCGTGAGCTGTGTGCTCCTACCAGTGAAGGCTGAACGCCAAACACTATGAGCATGACAGCTACTGTAAGAACGTAACAGTCATAGCAAGCAGAGGAGTAAGCCTTAAGTGCGGGTCGACAGACTAGATGGATGGGACCTTATCAGGAAGGCAGTCATAGCAGCAGAAGAAATCCTTTCCTGGAAACTTCCTGATTCATAGTGAAGGTGATGTTTATGTTATGGAATACTTTAGTTGGCCAGCTTGGGTCAGCTGTCTTGGCCTTCACCCCCCCTAGCCCACTGCACCTGCAAAAATACCTTGGATGTTGGTCACTACAGAAACCTGTATACCAAAGCTGGGTATAAATGAAGACAACACAACTTATCTCCCTTGTTCTCACAGAATTGGACTCTGCAACCTCTCAAAACTACAGTTGCTCTGAACAGAAAAATTATTTTATAATTCTGTCCCAGCAAAACCAGGACATATTGTTAATAAAACACCATATCTATATATTTTGTTTTGCTTTTATTTAGTAGAAATCATAGAATCACAGAAAATTTTAGGCTGGAAGGAACTTCTGGACATCATTTGATTGAACCGTCTGTTGAAAGCTTAGCCCTATGCCATGTTATACAGGGCCATGTCATGCTGACTCTTGCATGTTTAGACAGTCATTTCCAATGTTTGGTTGTACTTACAGTGAAGAATTCATATCCAGGTAGAATTTCCACTGAAGTAACCTATGCCTGCTGCTTCTTGTCACATGCAACCTGGTGAAGAGAATACCCCTATTTCTCTATGCATGTCTTTTAGACACCTGAAGACTTATTAGTTCACATTGGTCCCTTGGTGAACAAATCCAATTCCCCCACTTTTCTTCATGTGTCAAATTGTCAAACCTTACAAAAAACTTAGTGACCATCTGTTAGACTCTTTCCAATTTTTCAATGTCTCCTTTGAACTTGCAGGGCAAAAACTGGGCACAGTATCAGATGTAGCACAGCAAATCCTGAGTAAATTGGGGAATAATTACATCCCTTGAACTGCCAGCTATACTCTTGCTGTTGCAGCTCAGGACATGGTTTACCTTTATTTCTGTAAAGGCACATTGCTGACTCAACTTTAATTGGCTCTCCACCGGAGTGCCAAGGTCATTTTCAGCCGAACTACACCCTAGAGTGTCACACCACAGCCTGTACTGTTGTTTAGGATTATTCAGTCCCAGGTACAGGGATTCCCATTCATCTTTGTTAAGTTTCATGTAATCTTTGTCAGTCCTGTATTTCAGCTTGCCAAGTCTTGTCTGTACAGTAGCTGTTCCTTCTGACATATCTGCCTCTCTTCTCAGTTTGGTGAGATTCACAAAATTCACCAGAATACATTCAATCTTGTCATCCAGATTGTTTATACAGGTGCTGAGTAGTATCAGACCCTATATTTACCTGTGAGAAGATCCACTTGGTCACCAGTTCAATTTTGAGCTTGGCAGTTGAGCCAATTTTTCTCCTATTGTCAGCCTGTATCTTATCAGTTCATCAAGAAGAATTTTGTAGGAGACCATGTCAAACACCTGGTTAAAATCAAGGTAGATATCATCCACAGATCTACTGTTACACGTTGAGCAAATTGTTACATCGTAGAAAGGATGTATTACCCATATCTGAGTGATATGGTTTAGTAGTGATGTAGGGAGGCAGTTGGACGGGATGATCTTGGAGGTCTCTTCCAACCGTCATGATTCTATGAATCAAGTTGGTCAAGCACAACTTAACATGTTGATATTTTCCAGTCACTTTCTGGTCCCTGATTTTTCCAGGGACTGAAATAAGCTTTGTGCAAGTTTCTCTGAAAACTATGAAGTGGACAGTTGAATGGACAAACAAGTGTGTAAATGAAGAGTCAAAGTTTCTTGAGTCAGGGAAAGTAAGAACTGTGCTCAATATTCAGGACAAGTAGTAAGTTGTTCTTTCTAGGAAAACAGCAGAATCTCAGAGGACAACTTCACTTTCACAGTTAATTAAATATTAAGAGAAAATTCTGACTAAAACAGTATAACTGCAACCATCTTCATGACCTGTATTCAGCAGCCATGACTTGGTATGAATACTGTGCACGTGATCATAGAAATTATGCTTATGCTACACTTATATTGGGCCACTGATGAAAATTGGTTAAATCATGATAGAAAGAAAAAATACTAGAAGGAAATTCTTGACATATTCTGAAAGATTTTCCTCTGAACAATAAACTTATTTAGAGGCAAGTCCCCTGGCTATTTTTCATTTTAGAATTGCAGAATTGTTTACCTATGCATTATCTGACACTGAATTCAATGGAATATTAAAAATTTCATAGTTATATTTTTTTGTGTTTGTATGAGTTTTATGTGGGAGTTCAATCTACCAGTTTTACACTCAAATTTACCAGCTCTTTGGGATTCAAATCAGCTGATGGATGAATTTAACTAGCAACCATATTGTTGAAGAATGTATTTAAGAAAGAATCTTTTGCATATTTAAGGACAATAATAATGACCTCAACTGAAACATTGAATAATTACTCTTGCTACCAGGGACTTCTTTACCAGATTAGGGTTCTCATAATATTTATGAATGCAAGTTAGGTCAAAGAAAATAAAGATTTGATCTCTTTTCCATTTTCTTCTTCTATTTTTCTTTTTCTTCTCCATTTTAAACATCTCTGGAATTGCACTGGTCCATTTAAGTTTTTTTATTCTAATGGATATTTAACGATCAGTGGTTTTGCAAAATGAGGATCTAGATCATACTACGCCTTGATATTATTTCCACTTTGCCTAAACCATATAGGTTCAGAACCTTTAAGTTAAAGGATTTGTACTTTTGAACATTCTAGCATGTTGTGTAATAATCTGTATATAGGAAAAGCAATCTAAAACAGGTGTAAAACAAACTTGGGAAAAGATTTTATTTTTATACTCCATGAATATGGACAATGGTTTTCACTACTAAAAAAAAAATAAAACAGAGAGAGGATTTCCCCCTCATTACTCTTTTTTGACCACAAATTTTGCAAAAGACAACTTTAGTTTTGTCTGTGAAAAATCAATACCAAATTAAGTTCTAATTTGTTTTTATTATTGAGAACCATTCCTTATTCCTCCATCAAGAGAAGCTCTGAATTCAGCTTGCAGTGTACCTCTGCAGTTAATACAGGCTGTATTTTACTTAACAATTAAAAAATCCCTCTTTAAAATGGAACAAAACAAAACAAAACAACTTAGCAAGAGATTTCACCAGTCTATAATTTGAACCAGGTGAAAATGACCATTCTAGCAATCTATAAAGAAAATCAAACCAACATAGAATTTTCTAAACTGAAAAAAGTGTGAGTTTGTTTCAGTTTTGATGGAAGTTCCTGGTTGAGATTGTGGTGGGTAGACAAGATGCCCAACCAGCTATTCTCTCGTTCCCCTCATCAACAGGACAGGTGTAGAAAATGAAATTAAATACTCATGAGTTGAAAGAGAGACAGGGAAATCACTTAATAAGTACCATCACAGGGAAAACTGACTCAACTTGGGGAAGATTAATTTAGTATATTGCCAACTAAAGGTACAGCAGAATTGAGAGAAAGAAAGAAAAAACCTAAGAATTATGTAGTGTCCCTCCTGATACAGATCTCCACATCAATAAAGGTTATATATATATCAAGGGAGTGTATACATATAATGATGAAAATCACTTTTACAGAATTGTTTAAACAAGGAACACAGTTTCATGAATATGGTCACCAAACACTGTCATATGAATAGGTATCACAGTAATATGTACCTTAGACATAACAGGGCTTTCCTAATACTACACATATCTCACCTATGTATTTAGATATATTAGACCAATAAATTGACTATACTTAGAGCTAACCAGCTATGCTTTGTTTATAGGATCAGACTGATTAACAAAACATGGAGTTCTACAATTATTACCTGTTGTGCCTAAAATAGTTTAGAGAGAAGAGTAGAAGATGTTGATGAAAATTGTCCATATGGAAAAAAATGTTATTGGGAGCAAGAAGGGAAACAACTTATTAACATATCTACATAAAATGAGTCTTCTTGATATTTCACAGAAGTAAACGTAGCAGAAGTAGACTTATGATTCTGTCACAGACTCATAGAATCATAGAAACATAGATTGGTATGGATTGGAAGGGACTTTAAAGATCATGTAGTTCCAACTCCCTTGCCATATGCAAGAACATCTTCCACTAGACCTGGTTCCTCAAAGACACATCCAACCTGGCCTTGAACAATTCCAGGGAGGGGGCATCCACAACTTCTCTGGGCAACCTGTGCCAGTGTCTAGTCACCCTTTCCCACAATAAGAATTTCTTCCTAATAGCCAATCTAAAACTACCCTCTGTCAGTTTGAAACCGATCAACTTTGTGACCAGACTTTGGACTTGCCCTAACAGCTCCATGTCCTTCTTCTGTTGGAGACTCCAGAACTGGACACAGTACTGCAGGTGGGCTCTCACGAGAGCAGTGTAGAGGGAGAGAATCACGTCCCTCAACCTCCTGGTCATTCTTCTTTTGATGCAGCCCAGGATATAGTTGTCTTTCCTGGCTGCAAGCGCACGTTGCGGGCTCAGGTTGAGCTTTTCATCAGCCAGCAATCCCAAGTCTTGCTCCTCAGGGCTGTTCTCAATCCATTCTCTGCCCAGCCTGTATTTGTGCTTGAGACTGTCCCAAATTCATGTGCACGACCTTGCACTTAGCTTTGTTGAACTCTGCACTCTCCCACCTCTCAAGCCTGTCAATGTCCCTCTGGATGGCATCCCTTCCCACTAATGTGTCAACCACACCACACAACTGTCATCGTCATCGGTACACTTGCTGAGGCTGCAGTGAGTCCAACCATCTATGTTACTGACAAGGATATTAAAGAGCACTGGTTCCAATACCAACTCCTGAGGAACCCCACTCATCACTGGTCTCCTCTTGGACATTGAGGTGTTTACCCCAAGCCTTCGAGTGTCACCATCCAGCAAATTCCTTATCCAGAGAGTGGTCCATCCATCAAATCTATGTCTCTCTAATCTTGAGACAAGGATGTCGTGCAGGACGGTATCAAATGCTTTACACAGGTCCAGGTAGATGACATCTGTTGCTCTCCCCTTATCTACCTACACTGTAACCCTGTCATAGAAGGCCACCAGATTTGCCAGGTATGATTTGCTCTTAATGAAACCATGTTGGTTTCACCAGTCATGTCCTTATTTTCAATGTGCCTTAGCATAATTTCCAGGAGGATCTGCTCCAGGATCTTACCAGGCAGAGAGATGAGAATGACTGGCCTGCAGTCCCCTGGATCTTTCTTTTTCCATTTTTTAGAAATGGGGGTTATGTTTCTCCATTTCCAGTCTGTGGGAACTGTACTGTTATGTATCTGTACTGTTTTGACTTCTGAAATATGTATATAGTGGCTTAGCAACTTCATCTGCCAGTTTCCTCAGGACAGACAGATGTATTTCTTAAGATCCCATTTACTTGTGCATCTTCATGTTCCTTAGATGGTCTTGAATCTAATCTACCCCAATTGTGGTTCTTCATTCTTCAAGTTTTTGCCTTTGCTTTCTGCATGTTGGGTGGTGTGGCTTGAGCACTGGACAGTGAAGAAAGACTGAGACAAAGATGTCTTTGAGTACCTCACCCTTCTCCATATCGCAGTGACCAGGTCAAGATGTCACAGCTAGATTGAAGGCATGTCTTTAGCTCTCCATTGCATATTTGTTTTCCAACATTAGATGAGAACAGAGGAGAAAAATTACCTATTTCATTTTCCAAATTGGCTGATGAGTATGCTTTACCTGAATTTGAATTTGTACACTCAAGTTAAGGAAAATTATTTTACCTTTGATGACATCAAAAGGCATATTAATTTATAATATGTAATTTTCTCACTTGCCTGCTTTTAATTAAACAAAAAATCCTAAGTAGTATCTATACACTGAGTTTTATTCTCTAAAATAACTTCAGGATTAGAAAATATTACTTTTAAAAATGTATATAACCTATAGAAGTAAGAAAATTAGAGAAGCTTATGAAATATGTTGTGCTTTCCAATGATCATAGAATCCTTTGTTCTATAATCTGAAAAAAACCCACAAACAGAGCGATTGAAAGACAACATAAGAAATAAGGAGAGAGAATAAATAAAAAAATCAATCTTATAAATCATCAACTGAAAAAAGTACATGTGTGAAATCCACTATGCAATTTTACACACTGTACTGTACTCTAAGAGGGATGGATTTTTTATAACAACAGAAAATTATTTGCTCTTGGATTTAGTTCAGAGAGAATCATGAAAGCGATTTACTTCTGATTCCGTTCCAGTAAAAAGCTATTATGTTGATTGCCATAAATTTCACCAGTTTAAATATGTAACTTTTATTCCTGACTCATCATTTTGGTAAAAATACTCATTTACTATCACAAAAATGCTCAAAATAAAGGCAACAATTGTTTGAAGACCTACCTTTTAATTGGCCACTGATGGATGTTGTTGCCAGGGTCAACTCGATGTGCGTGGGTGCTGCTTTTCGCCAAGACACTGGTGCAGTGGCTCTGACTCAGCGTAATGTGGTGCAGGTAATAGTCTTTCTTCCTTCAACATTTGGCTAATCATTCTGTGAAAACCTCCCTGCTTGCATACAATTAGGCATTATAATATTTCTCATCTTTCTTTTCCTTCAGTGAAGAACAGTTATGCTGTTATATTGATATGTATCAAAAAAATAATGCTTCAGAAAGAGAAGTATTTGTTGCAGGAAATGACTGTGTTTCTGAATTTCTGTGCTTTTATTATTTATGAAGATTTTTTAATTATTTGACTGACATTTTCAGAGCAAATTACATAGGCTCCTCAGTTCAGGTAACAGTTTGTCACAGCACAGAGTCAAGTGGGACAACAAAAAAATATATTTTGGAAAATGAATACCAAATTATGGCAGACAGTATTTTGAACAATTTCATTCTTCTATGAAACATATTTGAGACAGTTGAAAATATCAAATGCTGTCATGAATACTGTCTAAATATTTATGATATTAATAGCATAAAGGCAATGACTAATATATAAATGACTTCTTATGTCTGTATGTCTTTTTATGCAATTATTAAGCCACTGTTATCATTATCACATACTGTAAATACACCCAAGGTACATTAAAGAGAAAAAGAATTCAATGATGAGTTCCTGTAAGTTTTAATACTTGCTTTTAAAACTTTTAATTTGTGATTTATTTTCTATACAGTCATCATTTATATCCATCAAATAAACTGTATCTTTTAATTCTGTTTTTTTCTTAGTTTAGCTGTAACTTTGTAGATATAATGAAATACATACACATTCATATGGCCATAACAAGAATCTCTAGCTGTGATAGGTTAAGATTTATTATGGAAAGCTATCTACAATAGGATAAGTTTTGGTTTACTGTAGTTATAAAGAAATTTTCATGATGCTTGAGTCAATGAATTAGTTACAGTCTTGCAGGCAACTGCATTTTCAAGTGGTACAGTGATTAAATGCTCAACAATAGCCCACACATGTCTTGGAACAGTACAATCTGTTTTATTAAGAAATAGAATATTATTAGGACACCTCACTTAACCACTTCAAGATGTTCCCTGGAAGTTAAAAGATCTACTAGTTACTGGTAGAAAAGGAACATCATCTGTGATAGTTCAATGTCTTTCAATTGCACTGTAATGTTCAGCACTGGAACTGTGCCCAGATCTCAGTGGCTGTTCTCTAAAATGTACCATAAATTACACCTTAGTTTAAAGTACACTCTACAATGTTATTGAAATTTTATTATGGTCAAATGTGGCCACTGATGTTTCTGGTAAAGGAAAAAAAATTGTGCCAGAATGTAAACAAAGACAAGGACAAATCCATGTCATTTTTTATACTCTGTAATTTTATTCAGGTCTGCATGTTGAATGAGATATAGCAGTCAAGGCAGTATTTGTCAGTGTGTCCTCAAATGTACAGAGAAATTGTGATATTTCAAACAACTACAGAACCCATTTTAGAAATTATTTCAATCTCCACCATCTGTTCCTTTTCTCATTTCAACTATTTAGTCAGCTACAGAGTTCCCTGCTTTTTCTCCCACCTGATATCCTGATAATTACTTCAGAAGGCTCTCCCACAGTCAAAACCTGAAGCAATATATTAAAAAGAACAAGTTCACATTTCAATGGATTTTACTATATTAGATGTAATTGTCTTCACAAATACTTCTGACATACTATTGGCAAAGTCAGATACATTTGGCTATCTTTTCAAAAAAGTATTATTTCTTCAATTTTAGGACATACTACTGAAATGTCATTAGGGTCCTGATTATATTTTTCCTATATCTATTTTATAATAACTTATTTTTGTAAAAACGAAACATTCAAATTTGGAATGTAAAAACAGCTATTACTTGGTGACACAGTGTATTACAGAATCACAGAATCACAGAATTCTAGGGGTTGGAAGGGACCTCAAAAGATCATCTAGTCCCACCCCCCTGCCAGAGCAGGGTCACCTAGAATACATCACACAGGAATGCATCCAGGTGGGTTTTGAATGTCTCCAGCAAAGGAGACTCCACAACCTCTCTGGGCAGCCTGTTCCAGTGCTCTGTCACTCTCACAGTGAAAAAGTTTCTCCTTATATTCACATGGAACCTCCTATGCTCCAGTTTGCATCCATTGCCCCTTGTCCTATCATTGGTCATTACTGTAAAAAGCTTTGCTCCATCGTCCTGACACTCACCCTTTACATATTTGTAAACATGGATGAGGTCACACCTCAGTCTCCTTTTCTCCAAGCTAAAGAGACCCAGCTCCCTCAGCCTTTCCTCATAAGGGAGATGTTCCACTTCTCTCGACCTACTAACCACCCCCCTTCTAATGCACCCCAGGATGCCATT
>VZRW01000180.1:27334-41418 GCA_013398125.1 Aegotheles bennettii
AAATCCATACTTTATCAGCTTATCTACGAGGATGCTGTGGGAGACAGTGTCAAATGCTTTACTGAAATCAAGATAAACCACGTCTACCACTGTACCATCATCTATCCACCTAGTTATTTCCTCATAGAAGGCTATAAGGTTGGTCAAACATGACTTACCCTTGGTAAAGCCATGTTGACTACTCTTAATGACCCCCTCATCCTTGATGTGCCTAGAGATAGTGCCAAGAACAAGTTGTTCCATCAACTTTCCAGGGATGGAGGTGAGGCTGACCGGTCTATAGTTAGCTGGGTCCTCCTTCTTGCCCTTCTTGTAGACTGGAGTGACATTTGCTATCCTCCAGTCCTCAGGCACCTCTCCTGTTGCCCATGACTTACCAAAGATGATGGAGAGTGGCTTAGCAATGACCTCTGCCAGCTCCCTCAGTATCAGCTGCCTTAAGTAATTATTTCATAGGTGAAAATCATCAATAAAAACAAACTTGTGCATCACATCAACCCTCTTTTACTGGAGAAATCTAGTAGAACATCATAAAAATCTTTGCAAATAAAACCAATAATTGGCTGAAGTAAGCATACTTTTATTTGCCTTTGCTTCTGTAGGATGTAGGATAATGAATGCATGAAAAAAGATGCATGAATTTTTATATGGAAAAATACAGCATCCTGTGAACATAGTTCCTCATCTCTTCTGTGATGGATGTGAACTTTGTTTTGATCTGGTTATTCAGGAGTTTTGAAGTATAAAGCCTAGAATCAGTTGGAAAGACAAAAAGAAATTACATTATCTAGGAAAATCCATTGTAAATACTTGCGGATTTATACTGGGCAAGTTTACAGTCAATGATTGTAAAGAATTTAAACACATTTTCTTCAGCTATTAAAACTGCTTGGTCAAGAAGGAGGAAGAAAAGAACACTATCTTATTCCTGGATGGATGAAAAGTTTTCTTCTGGGAAAAATACTGTAGTTATTAAGGAGCTATTTTGACTGTTGGAGATGTAATAACCTAAAAAGTTCAGGCATGCTTATATTATCATCAGTAGACAATCTGTAAGATCTGTAGGATTCTACTTCAGAGTAAAAAAGCCATCTGATAACCTGCCTTGTCAAGATTCCCTTGAAAGACCACCATGTTCAACTAATTTCAGACTCATTAAGCGGATGAACTATATTTGCAGATACAAGAGTCTAAATCTGCATGTATATCATTGAGAAAAAGTGGAAAAGGGGTCTGTGAAAACTGAAAAAAGGATAAGAGGTCTGTGAAAGGGTGAATATCGTGATCTAGATTCACTGTAAATTTTGTGAAGAGCTCATAGAGAGAGCTAACAGAAGAAATAGGGGAAAATGCAAATTACTAACTTTGTGCTCCATTTTTAGAAGAAATGTGTTTGGAGATTATTTAAATAGAAGTGTCCACATAAAGAATTAGGAACAGTTTCACAAAGGCAATAAATCTCAAATTAGTTTATTTTGAATATATGAAATTTAGCTTCAATAGAATATTTTTTGTGCTTCTCTCTATCGAACACGGTACAGACTATTATATTTTGATGCTTAAAGTGATTAATAAGTTTTAGTTTGCATTGATTATAATGATTCGTGGTCATTATAGAGTAATTATAGAGTAAGACTGAACATGTCAACGTGAAAAGTGATAGTGCTCTTTATTGCCAGCTTCCTAAGAGAAAAAATATATTGTATTTTATTATCTAAATTGAATAATAATTATTATTATGTTTTTTATCCTCCAACAACAGCAAGAGTACATGAGTTTTCTAAAGACCAGTTCTCCCTATGTAAAATAAATAATCTGAAGGATTCAAAGTGCTAGAAAATAATTTGGAGCTCATCATTAAAGTCTGTCAGGGTATGGCCATCTGCTGCTTACAATATTTCCTATGACATCTTGAATTTAAATTGATTAATATCACTTCCTTAAAAATCTACCATTTGTTTTCTAATATTCTATGGACAGGTAGAAACTGCTGGCAAAAATTAGGTTTGATTAGCTTAAAAAATAATTGCTTTTAGGCTTAAGGGGCAGAGTTTTGTCTGGCTGCAACATCAGAAAATATTAGAGCTCAAATCCATTGTGCTTTTTGGCATTATGAATATCCTAGTTAATATTAATAATTTTATTAAGATGCAGGACAACATAGATCTATTTTCTGCTGGTGAAGTGGTAAGTTAGATATGCTATAAACTGATGGAAATTATGAGACTCTTTCTTCAGTCTGAAATACCTAAACACAGTATTAGATCACAAGTTACTCTTAATGCAGAGTTATGAACCTATTAGGGAGCTCATGAGAATAGCTGGGGAATTATTACTTTTTATGAATTTCAAAATCTTCAATTTCATAGCCAGAATAGTGCTCTCAGAGTGGATATTTTGCAACTATCAGTCTGCTACCTTCTTCCTCAATTTATTATCAAAGCCTAATTAAAACCAATAAGTGATACTGAGTACTGTGCAAATCTTGTTAGTGCAATAACCTCTCATTCAATGGAAAATGGTATGTAAGGTTCAGACGTAGTGGTTGACAGGTATGCACTGGGGATCATGAAGGCTTACTGGATCAAAGGAGATAAGAATAAAACTCTGCAGAAGATCTTTCTTGTCTGCATGGCTGATACTACTTGCAAAAGTGAAGATGACCTATTCAAAACTGTCACTGCATTGAAATATATCTGATTGTGCAAACAAAGTTAGTTAATCATATATGAGACCAGGAATGAAACTCTTATAACTTGACACTAAAATCTGTGATATAATTATTATTGAGAAGGCAGGATCCATTCAATGTAATAAGAAGTTTAGAAGGAAATTATTTAGACTTTTGGAATTTAGTAGTCTATAATGCAAAGTACAAAAAAATAAAGGCTTGAGTGTCAAAAGAACAATAAATAGATCTATAAAAAGAGATGGTATTATAGAACATTTTCCAGACAAAACAATACAGAGCCATCTACTTTCACAGTTCCTTGTCTATATCTATCAACATTCTTTTTTCTAGGCAAAAAATCAGTATTTGGAATTCAGAATAAGGCATTTCCAGCTGTTGCAGTGTCACAGAACTTGTACTGAGGCATTTCTGATGTTCAGAATGGGATGATGATACCATTTGACTATATTAAAATGTTCCTGCTGGAAGGATAGGTTACAGTATTATTTTGGGAAGGAAACTGTCAGCCTTTCCCTCGTTATCAGTAACATAGGAAAAGATAACAGTTGCTGATATGCAGACAGAATGCTGTGGCCACAGGACAAACCCAAATCAGACAGATTTCAAAGGTGGAGCAACTCAGTGATGAGTGGTCATGGATGTGAGCAAGGAAAAGGGTCAGCAGAGCTAAAGCTGA
The DNA here is from genome assembly GCA_013398125.1 of Aegotheles bennettii. Classification (NCBI taxonomy): domain Eukaryota; kingdom Metazoa; phylum Chordata; class Aves; order Caprimulgiformes; family Aegothelidae; genus Aegotheles; species Aegotheles bennettii. Next base: position 30,703 of record VZRW01000180.1, read on the forward strand.
ATCTGGATTGATGCTCTGGAAAAGCACCTTTCAAGATTCAAAGCTGAGTGTGGTTATTGAAGAGAACTGGTACCGGAACAAGGAAAGATTCAGGAATCTACCACCTGATATTATAAATACATTTTTATTTCTACCTGAAATATATTTAGAATCTTGTAAAAAGGTTCACTTAATCATCAGGATACAGAAAATTTAAATCAAATCAAAAACCTGTCCTCGAGATTATAATCTATTGCAGTAGATGCTATAGCTGGCAACACTAACAATGCAAGGAGGAGAATGAATTATAGGAAATGGTAATGTTTCTACTTATCCACAAAATTATTATACTAAATGATGAGTGTTTTTCATTTAGTTAAGAGGGAAATTTAATATTTTAGACTGTGCAACAGATAACTTTCTGAAAAACTAGCAAGTTTCCAAGTTTGCTGTAGATGGTACCTTCTGGTAACAGGTGTTTTGTGAAAGTTTTGACCTTACGAGAACAAATGCAAGCCTGAGCAATACCTAGAAGTTAATTGTCATTGAAAGTATTACCTATAGAAACTGAGAAATAGGGAATGAGCTCAAAGCTTTCATGTTAACAAGAACATAAACTATTTTACCTCTTCCATTTGGACAAAAATGTGAGCCTCAAGTAACAATGAGCCTGATAGAAAAGGAAGGAAAAAATATTGGACAGCCTCCCCTAATTGACTGCATAACTGAGGAATTAATACTAACATATACTATATCAATTATTGCTAGATTATTCTTAACTTGATAAAGTCACAGATTTTTTATAAGGTCTTGTCACAGTTCCCATATCTCTAAGATACCATTTCTTATTTCTTTTGTGTGAATTCTTCTTTTATTTCTTTCTATCAGACTTACAGGTATAATAGTTGTTCTGCCATATTTTCAATTCACATGATTATTGTCATATATCAAATATTAAAGGATGTGTGAGACAATTGTGATCCTAGAATTGTCAATGACAACAGTTTAGTACTGCAGATCTACAGGGTTTTTTCCGAGACACAACATTAAACAGTTTTTACACAGATATACTGTCTCCTTATTCAAATTTGGATTCCTTGGTATTAACAAAAAACATTATTATACTTCATTTAACAATGTGAGTTGCAGAAAAACACCAAGTTTCTACCTTGAACCCTGACCAGTCCGGGATTTCTATCTTGCTGATTGATAAATCCTTTTCAGTCACACCATTGTCTGTGCAGGCTTAGTAGCCACACATAAACAGATGCTCAGCACTATTATTTATTTGTGTTGTTCTACATACCTGTCTGGGCCTGTTGACCATTCTTGAAAAGGTATCAGTAAGATGTGTTTTCTATAATCTGGAAGGATTTATATTTCACCACCCCAGTATGTTTAGATGAAAATAGTGTTATTACTTAAAATCACTATTATATTGAGTATATTACTAGCTTGGATTTAATTATGCAAATATCAATGTAGATGTTGTATATCAACCTAAAATAAATTCACAAGTGAATGCATTAAAGATTTGAGAACAATGACAAAAAATGAACAGTAACTGGAATGTTAAAATCTTAATTACAGAAAGAAATAAGATTGTTTTGAAGACATGTACAAAGAAATAATATAATTCACTTATTTTCTATGGTATCATAAAGATATTTAAGACTATGTATTATGCATGCAGGTTGCTGTATGACAAGATGACAAGCACAGTCAATACAGGTTCACAAAGGGAAATTCTTGTTTAATCAATTTCATGTTCTTCTACAATAAGGTCACCCACCTGGTGGATGAAAGGAAGATGGTAGATGTAGTTTTTCTGGATTCCAGTAATGCTTTAGATGGTATCCCTCACAGCATCCTTATGGACAAGTTGTCCAGCTGGGAGATGAGCAGGCACACAGTGCGCTAGATGAAGAATTTGCTGAGATGGCAGGGCTCAGAGGGTTGTGCTTGAGTTAAGTAACATTCTAGATAACTTTTCAGAAAAAATAAGATATTACTACAATGAAGAGAGCAAAGCATTCATGTGTACAATGTACCGTTGTCCTCCAAAGATTGTGTCAGACAGGGGAAATGATAACAAACACCAGAAATTCACTTAAACCTGTAAGATAACAACACAAAAAACAGGAGCCAGGTATCTTATAACAAAAAATATGAGTATTAGTTTTGGCTGGGATAGAGATAATTATATTCATAGCAGCTTGTATGGTGTTGCGACCAAAACAGTATTGATAACACACTGATATTTTAGCTTTTCCCAAGCAATGTCTACACAAGATCAAGACAATCTGTTTCTCATACTGCCCTACCAGCAAATAGGCTGGGGGTGCAGAAGATTTTGGGATAGGAGGCAACCAGGATAGCTGACCCAAAATGACTAAAGAGAGAGTCCATATTATATGATGTCATGCTTAGCAATAAAAACCAGGGGAAAGGAAGAGGAAGAGGAAAAGAAAGAGAAAGGAGGAATTCTGAACAAAGACATTCAAAATGATGATACCTGTCTTCCCAAGCAACTGTTGTGTATGATGGAGTCCTGCTTTTCTGCAAATGGCTAAATATCGGCCTACTGCTGGAAAGGAGTGAATTAATTCCTTATATTTTTTTTGCTTATGAGTGCAGCTTTGCTTTATTTATTAAACTCTCTTTGTCTTGGCCCACAATTTTTCACAGTTTTACCCTTCAAATTCTGTTCCCCATCCCACCGAGGGGGAGTGAACAAGGGGCTGAGCTTCCTACTGAGGTTAACCCACAACATCAGGAAAGGAAGTTTATGATAGATTAAGGTATTTGGGAATAGACCTTGGATTCAGGCCTGTGCTTTGGTGATGTTTTTTTCCACCAATCCCACTATAGACCCAATTTGGGAAAGAAAGTAACCTTAAGAGGTTCAAGACCTCTTCATTCAGTCTCAGCTTGTACTACTGGCACAACACAGGATCTTATGTTCTACAGTTATATCAAGTCTGAGAAAACAGTAAAAGCAGTGCATACATTGTTCTGACTTCCTGATAATAGTCACTAAAATTTCTCAAAATTTGTATCAAGCACATCCTGAATTCCTGCTTCTGTTTGCCACATTTTTTCACACTTACTTTCAAATTAAATATTTTGTTATTTTCCTTGGTATCTTTTTGTTATTCGGGTGAATGTGAAACACCAGACAGAACATAAATTCTATTTCCTCCTCTGTCACATGTGGAATGTGATTCTTCACAAGGAAACTATCAACTGTTTGAACAAAACATTTTGACATTCGTTCTCTCTCTTGTATACCTTACTGTAGCCCAACTACACTGTCTTTATAGATTAATAATGAGATCCCATTTAACAATCAGACTGAGTGTCCCCTCCAGGGAGGACCAATTGTTTATTTCATCAAATGGATGATAATTCCCTCTGTCTGTCAGTTGACATCATCTTTATCTGGACACAAACTACATCAGCAGACTGAGTTCAGCTTCCAGTCTTGCTGGTGGAAGGGGATTCAAAATTCATGTTTATCATATGCAGAAGATAGATGCACTAGCTAGCTTCAGGCACTGCATTAGCACTAAAGTCCATTAATTCTAATTATGTTTTGCATATAGAGAATATTAAAATGTTTAAATTAATAAAGAAGAAGGGCCATCCCGTCGGCACAGTTTCTGCATATTAATGCAGTTTTCTGTACAGGAGGTGATCTGTGCATGCAGGCAGCATTCCTCAGGCCACTGGAGATTGAGCACATAAAGCTATTTAGGGAATGTGTGCCAACCATATCCATATCATAGCATGTCTGCTCATTAGTCCATGGAGTTTTATTTTTATAGGCTTTGGGTAAGAACGAGATCATTAGCTTCTTGAATGAGGGTAGGATGGGAGTGATCCAACTCAGCTGTGCATGTCATGTACATGGATATGCATATGAAGACTACATTAAAAAAAGCTGTCCTTCCTTATTATCTTCTGTGTAAGGGAATTGTTTCAATGTTAATTCAGCTCTTGCATGAAAACAGGGAAGGGGTCAGGATGATTAGAGCAAATCTCTTATAGTAGTTGAACACTTTCCTTTCATTTAAGTTTAGAATTTTTTAGGATCTTTCCTGAACTTTTGATTCTTTCTTGGTTTCTATCTCATAATTTTTGATTAAGTGATGACAAGATGTAATCTAGTTTGAGCTAACAAAATCATCCTGCAACATTTTTCATTTCTTGTCTCTTATTGAGTCTATTAATTTACCTTCTATCTCTGCACAGTATAAATCCTCTATTCTCAGGTTTTATTTTCATTATTTAATTAAATTATATATGTAAATGTTCAGATCCTACTTAACAATAACGGATCAAAAAGTCACTTCCTTCTTATACCCTGCTCACAATATTAAGGAAGAAGTAAGAACAATCCAGTTAACTATCACTGAAGTCTATAATCCAGCATTCTTAACCTTAAAAAAAACCCCAATGGATAGCGACAAAAAATGAGCAGAATTTTTTAACTATATTCTAAAATGTTAAGAAGATAAGGAATGTCATACTAATACTAATATTAATAATGAGAAACCAAGCAGGATATGGTTTTAAAGTTCTATCAGGAAGTCCTAAAAACTCCTAGTAAATCTATAAGCACCATTTTATTAATATATCCAGCTCCTTTTAAAGCAAATGAACTGATATATATCAGGCTTGAACCTTGTATGAAAGCACTGATTTGTAACTGCCAAAATTTAACAGTAGGTCACCATAGTAAAATAGAATTTGTATGGATCATTTAACCTGGAAATTTCAAATGGTGATCAGATCCCTTCAGAAATTTTTGGGATTTATCAATATTTTTTAAAAAAATAATTGTTAAGGGTGTGTTCACAAGGTTTTCTGAAAGGCAAATAAAACTTTGTTCCGCCTTGCTCTTGCTGGATGGAGAACTATGTAGCTCTTCTCAATGTGTTATCATACATAATCTAGTAATCCCTGATGATAGTCAAGTACATTAGCTAGCGTTCTGTATTGTGATAACATAACAGTTACTCTGTTCTGCTGGGAGTTCAGGTCAAGCTGGATTGTGGGCAGAGAAAACTGGTATCTGCGTACAACCCCCTTTTTAGATCCATCTAAATGCTCTGAATGGTCTGTGGTACATTGACAAGCTAACAGCCCATCTTGTCATTTCATTATAACATTCTTTTTCCAACTGTTTTATTTTGTTAAACTCTTCTGTAAGAATTTTATTTTCTTCCTGTGTACAATGAAGAATGCAGGTTAATTAGTCTAAAACCTTCCCTCACATATCCTTTGCCAGACAGGTCTCCTCAGAGGATGTATGACCTTACAGAACCTTCTTCACCTGACTGTTCTTTATGAAGATAAATAACATTCATATATATAATATTCAACAAAAACGTTTTCCTGGGGAAAAAGTACTGGAACTTTCTGTTTCTCCATCATCAAGAGCTTGGAAAATTTACAGTTACCTCTGGTGCTGTTTGTCATACAGGCTGCTTGTCTGGCTTCTGCTGAAAGACTGAGTAGTACTTAATGCAGAAAAAGCCTATGAAAAATATCCAAAAGATTTACTATGTATTGGACTTTATTATACTATCTCTGTCACAAGCACTTTGTCTTTAGAGGATACGACATCACTCTTCATTATACAGATTATTTTCTTACCTTTTAAAAATAGTCTGTTTTTAAAAATTAATTCTTTTACCTCCTTATCCCCAGTCTGTCGAATCTCTTACTCCACTAGCATCCCTCCAGCCTCACTCTCACTCCTGTTCCCATATACCTTTTTTATGTTTGCCTCTAAGCAGTCATGAACAAATGGAGGGAGCAACTAACTGTCCAGTTTAATAAGTGAGCACTGGTATACTTAAGGAGAATAAATATGGAAAACATAAAATGAGAAATACTATTGGGTATTAGTCTGTGTGTTGGCAGTATGCTCAATAACATTAAATGAGTGCATTTCTTGGTTTAGTTTTATATAGCTGGGAATTTCCTACACAAGAGGCACGAATTCAATATTTCTAATGATTTGTTTTGTCAAGAATTGGCAAATATCACTCTGTCATAACACACCATAGCCCTAGAGAAAAAGCATTAAAAGGGTGTATCACAATTTATCAAAGACTGATTACAACTTCTAAATAAATTTAACACTATTATGGTAAGATTGGCATGAATCATGGTAAGCATTACATGTCCTATATCAAAATAAATCCTGCATTGCAAAGTAACTAAAGCAGGCCTTTCACAGTGTTTTAAAGATGTATTCCTAAGATGCATACCCAAATGTAAGCATGGGGCTGCACATGTCTCATTTTCTTTCTATAGAGAGTGGAAATGCGTATTTTAACTCTTCCTTTTGTTCAGGTTGTTCCTAGCCAAATTGAACAAGATATTTTTGGCTTATTTTATTCAGAGGTACCCTAGAGAAAAATGCCATGGCAGACATACAGCTCATCTACATATTCAACTAGAAATTTGGCACGTAATTTTAATAACTGCTATGTATATTAACAAAAAGTGCCATTAACATTAGAGAAGATAGGGTAAACCAAGTGAAAAAAACATGACATGATGTAATTCAACAGGATAATACTACTTACAGAGTAATCTATGCTTGAACATTATGTAAACTAATACAAGCCTTTTTGTTTTCCCCCTATATTAGCTATCAGAATACCTAAAAGTTGGGCAATACAATTAAATCTTTTTATTTAGAAAACTCTGGGAGATGTCAAGGAAATGCAAAAAGTCCTAAGTTTTTTTTCAGATTAATAAAAGTAATAGTAAATAAGCTGTCTGTCTCTTTAGTAACAATGGTTCAAAAATGAGGCTTCCAGCTGTTAAAATAGTTTGCAGAAGAATTACACTGCATCACTTCATTTATATAAGTAGTTACCTTATTTTAGTGTCTTTAAAGGCATGCAGTCACACAGTATCAACTTCACAATGGGAAAAAATGTAGATTTTGACTAATGCAAGAACTCAAACTTTGACTGCATTCTGACATGTTCTACCTATGAATCTTAAAAACTACTTGTCCTTGTTTAGCAACGGCCAGGGCAAGCCACAACCCAGACAGAGTTTTGCTCCTATCACTCCCCTCAGAAAATAGAAGGGGAGCAAGGAAGGAAGGCTCAACGGTTGGAAATTAGAACTATGACAAATTTAATGGCACAGGGAAAAGGAGTAACAAGTGGGGAAAAAGGAGAAAATATACATATACAAATATATACAACCCGAGCTCCGATGACTGGTGATACAGGCTCCTGAAAAGGTCCTTCACTGCAAGGCCAATGGGGATAAAAAGAGCCCAAAGCCCCAGCACCCGATGCGGTCCGATGCCGCAGACCACGTGGCAAGCTGGTAACAAAAACTGGGCCTTCTCCAGGCTGGCTCCACGTGGCGACCAGGCAGGCAAGGGAGCCTGGGAGCGAGGCAGAGAGCGGAAGAGAGAAGAGAGAAGAGAAAGAGGCGCAAGAGCCTCCTGTCCTCCTGGCTTTATAGAGTTTGGCAGGAAATGGGAGGGAATACTGACGACCCTGATACCTGATACCTGATACCCCAGACCCCTTTTCACAACAGGGTCCTAAACTCCACCCCTCCCTCACTGAGTCCTTGCAGCAAAAGCTGTAAGAATTTTGCCTGCTCCCTCAAACTATAACACTACTATTAAACAGAAAGGGGGTTGTGAGGAGGAAAGGTATATGCCAGACATTTTACATAGTTTATCACAGGACCTTGCTGTCTAGGAAGCTGAAACCAATTAAGGAGTGGATAAATATTATAAGAGACAGAACAATATTGATGCACAAAAGAAATTACAAAGATCTTTAAAGCTTCTTCCTTTTCTCCATGTCTTACAAAATAACCATTTATTGAAGAGAAACAGAAACTTGTTATGTGACCACACGCAACTGAATAAGATTCAAACATACTGAATGAGTTTTTCTTCTGTTCCAAAGGGTGCTTTTCTTCTGAAAATCACTACACCTTTTAGGCAAGTACTTTCAATTAAAATGGAAAAATGGGTTTTGAAGTCACTCAAGCTTCAACATTAATAGTAGCAGGTTCCAGTAATTTGCCCTGGCTAAAGGCCAAAATTTACTTACTGCTGTGATTTTGTTTTATGGCAAAGCTAAGACCAAATTTTGCTTTAGCATTATAAATAAATAAATAACAGTTAGCTCTGTGAAAATAGAAAAAGAGTGACTAGGTAGAATCACAGAAAGTACATTTACTTCTCTTCAGACTAATGAAATGATAGTCTTGAATTGTTTTCATTGTATAATTTAACAAAACACACTGTTTCATACTATGAATGACAGTATGTAGTATCTGAATGGCTTATAATTCAGTATCTGCGTGTGCAACTTGATATCTGTATTCATAGTAGCTCATTGCATAAGTCATCCAATTATGAATGACACAAATCAACATTACCATAAAATCCCATCCTCACTTAAGTCAACAGAAAAGTTCTAACTTGCAAATACTCAGTTTGGAAGTCATAAAAACTATCAGACTATTATTGTAAGACGTGTAGCAAGAGATATGAAACAATTAAGATATGATAAGCAGTTAAAGGACAAATTGCCATCCAGGAGATATTTAGTATGAGATGCAGACAAAAGTTCTAATATATATGCATCTGTGACTTATGTATTACTTATTTATACAAAAATAAAACTAATACAGTGACATAGGAATAGAAATGTCTTTGTGAGCCCCTTGCTTTTGCAGATTATCAAAGTTGGTGTTCAAAATCTATTGTAAAAATAATTAGTTTTTCTTCATCTGCTACTGTTATTGGACCTTCTTCCTCTGACATTTAGGAACACAATTTTTCTTTACAGGGTAAATTTCATTGTAGCTCATTTCATTCATTGCATTTGTATACATGTTATCCTTCAAACAAATAGTTCTCTGCTTATTCCTTCATCTTGCCCCTAATTAGTTTTCAGACATGTACTAAGACTTTATTTTCCTACTTTTTAGTTGCCTTTTCCTCAATTTCTTTAACTTGCCATTGTCAAAGTTGCTGTCACTTCTACTGCTTAATCTTTGTGGTCATTCAGTTCTTCAAGCAGTACACTAATAATCCTTTCCTTTGACAACATTTTTAATTTCTGTCACCAGTGGTTCAACTTTTACACATTCTTTTACATTATCAGTGAAAATATTAAGTAACTTCTCCAAGAAGGATGATTTTGGAAATCCGGCCTTTTCATATGACTCACTGACATGTTTCAGATGACCTTGACAGTTTCTTATCACTACCACTGCTGCTGCACTGCAACTGTGTCTGCACGAGGTCTCATATATGACTAGCCCTGATCTGAAGTGACTTCATAGCTTGACCTTGTACCTCCTCAGAACTGAAGAACTGCTGAATGGCTACTGACCTTGGTTACTTTTTTTCTGGACCTGGTTTGCTGGCTCAGCATCCTGGTGAGGCTCCTTGGTTAGACTGCTCCCACAGCCTGCCTTGCTGTGACTGTTTGCTGATGTCTTGCCATCCCTGAAGAAGCAGCCAGCCCTTGCTTCTACCTGACAGTATCTACAAGTAAAGGATGAGTAGTGAAAAATTTAAGTGCCCACTGACCTTTATTGCTCTCAAGAATGTCTATAAATTCTGGATGGATCCACTAATGGTCGTTGGATGAGATTCAGAAACTGAAAAGCTTTCCAGGAATCCAGGCCTCCCTGAATTACAGCTTCAACAATACCTTACATTTATATTCGTGCAGAAACCATCCAGTTAAAAAATACTAATGCAAGAACATTGTCTTTCCTTTCCCTGATAAGACTGTATCCTTGAAAAATAAGTTCACAACTTTAATCTGTATTTTAAAATATTATTTATCATATCTGGGTTTTGAAGAAGGAAATACAGCTCTCCAAAATTTTCAAAAGTAACACTGTGAAATATGAGGAAAACCAAGACAGCCCTGTACACAAAGAACTCAAAGGGTGTCCTTGATAAATCTTGTGCAACTCAAGGGAAGCGACAAGCCCACTTGTTTATCACAGGAAATCTCTCAGCAGGGGGCTTTGTGGAGACAGGAATCTTTGCTCTGGGCAGCCATATAACAGTTCTTTGTTCATCCAAGGGTCTATGTTGTCCAAAGGATGACCTTTTCCTCATTACCTGTGAAATGCATAGTAAATATGACAGTCCTGCATGTGCTGATGAAATACTATAGGTGCATGAGCTTGTGTCTCCACCCAAATCATACTCTCTGTTACCTGAGGGAGGGATCCTTGTAGTTTAAGGATAAAAGACAGAGATAAGAATTATTAATGAGGAGAGAAGAACCTTAAGGAGGATGAACGAGTCAAAGGGCTTTGTTTTCTTCTCCCACTCAAGGCAGGGACATATCTTTGGGTAAGCACCATATCTTTTACCTTCTGGGTGGAAGTATCCCCAGGTTGTATTACTACTATTATTACTAGCAATATTAACATCAATTAGTAGTGCTTTTACAGTAAGTGTATTTATCAACAGCAATTCCAAATTTGTTATATCTGTTGCCTTAATAAACTCTATCTTCTTTATAACTTCGTGCGTCTGTTTGGTGCAAGTCCTTGGTAGGTCTCTGAAACAGGCAATATTGACTATCTTCACAATTTTGCACATCTGTTTTGGTTCAAGCTCTTTGTGTGACTCTGAAATAGGCAAATGTCTGTGCGCACACATAACCCTTTAGACATTAACCGTTGACCAAGTCTGGGGCT
>VZRW01000182.1:5216-35977 GCA_013398125.1 Aegotheles bennettii
GGGAAAATGATGTGGCAGAAACGGGAGCAGAGGGGAGGGGTTGTGCCTCCGACGGGCGTCCTCGGGCAGGGAGAGCCTGCGGGTCCAGCCCTGGCTGCCCGCGGCGTGAGCGGTGTCTCCGTCAGGCAGGGAAGGGAGGGCGGCCGGGCTCCCTTCGGGTGCTGGGAATTGTTGGGAATGATGGTTGGGAACGGCCCTCCGAGGGCACGCGGCCCGGTGGTGCCTCTCTAAACCCGAAGTGACCCAGCCCCCGTGCCCCTGCCGATGCTGGAGGCTCTCCTGAGCAGCAGCAGGGCAAGAGGAGCGAGGTTGTGATTGCTGAATCCTGGGATGCAGGGAATGGCCACGGCAAACCGAGGGCTGCCAGCATCACCCTGCTGCTGGGAAGAGCTCTGAGCAGCCTCCACCTGGCCTGGGGTTCATCACGGAGACCGAGCAGGGCACCCCAGCGAGTGCCAGGAGAGGCAGCGGAGCAGACCCTTCCCTTGGGCCACCTTGGAGGTGATGGGGGCAGGGCAGCAGAGGATGCACCCCTGGAAGGGCAAACAGCAAAAGAGCACTGCTCCCTTCCACTCACCCTGCAGCCAGACACCCGCTTGGAGACCGACAGCTCATAGATCCCCAGACAGCTAGTGGGAATCCCAGCGTCCTCATTTTTCCTCGATAAGAATAGACCAAGTTCCTTGCCAAAGCGATGCCCACGGGCGTGCTGGTGGGCACATGGCTTATGTTTCACACCCGTCCCTCCCCAGCAGCTTGCCCAGCCTCGCGGGAGGTGTCGGGTCAGGAATGTCAGGTTTGTAAGTGGACACCGGTCGCCTCTGTGGCCGCAGGTGAGACAACCCATCCCTGCCGGCCGGAGAGATGAGGACAGAGTGGGGCCGGGGGCATTAACTGATGTCTGTAAAATGCTACTTTAATGCAACCTTCTGCAGCTTAATCTGCATATATCCAGGGCTGCTGGATGATTTTGCCTCCGACTTCCTTTCTCTTCTGCAGACGCAAACCGCTCCTTTGTTCACACCAACAATGAAGCACACACTGCCCGGGCAGGGTGGGCAGTGCCAGGGTGGGGGGTGCCCGGTGCTGGCTGGGCGAGGTGGGGCTGTGCCGAGAGGCAGCTCGCCCTCGCCGCACTGCTCTGGATTTAGTCTCCTGCTGCCTGGGAGGAGGCAAAGATGCCCTCTAGGATGCTTCGGCTCCCCTCCCCCAGCCTGCCTGGCTTCTCCCAGTCTCCTCAGGCTTTGCCATCTCGGTGGTGTCCTTTGAAGGTGCGGCTGTGGACTGTGGTGGGGCTCTGACCTGCTGGCTGAGGACAGCAGCATGGTCCCTGCCCAGGGGAAGAAATGTGGGTGGGATCAGAAAAAACCTCAGAGGTTCAGCAATTGGGAGCCCTCCTGTGTCTTGTCTTCTTGAGGGAGAGCTGTGAGGCGTTTCTGGTACAAAGAAGGAAAGGTGGGCTTTGCTGGGGGCTGGGCTGGTAGGAGGCAGGTGGGCAGAGCTGCTTTGTCAGAGGTGATGCTGGCAGAGAAATGATGCTTCTACTGGCCTGGGCTCTTCTGCCTGCCAGGTTTTGTGCATGGCTCTATTAATAACACTGAACACCGATCACACTCAGGGTTTGACTCCACTCGTGAGTCAGTTAGTGATAAGTGCTGGGGTTAGGAACAGCATTAAGGAGCTGGTTATCTCTTAAATCAGAGAGTCGAAGCCTCTCCAGGCCACCCACAGTGGAAGTCATCATGTGTGACAGTTGTAGCTAAGGAAGCCTCTGCTGAGACTGTGCCCATCACACTTTTCTGGTGGTTTTCGTGGAGAGGATTCGCGTCCCTGGAAGACCCTTCTGTATCCGCGCTGTTGTTTATTATGCGATGGGCTGGGCAAATGCCCCCGCAGTTTTGCAGGGCTCTGGGTGCCCGTGTAGGTGAAGAGGATCATGGCTGTGTTTATCCATCATGGACTGTGCCAGCTGAGAGCTGGTTAGATCCCTCTAGCTGTGAGCAGTGGTTGCAGGGAGGCGGGAGAGTGTGGATGCTGCAGGCTGGGCACAAGCTGTCAGGTCTGGAAGCCCATGGGCAGCAGGCAGGCAGCTGCCTCTCTTCCCGAGGAGGTGTCAGGTTTGGGTGCTGCACTTCAGGAGCCATCTGAAAGTTGCTCCCTGTATTTTTTTGCTCTGATTTTCCAAAGGGAGCTCTTCTGTGACATAGGGAAGGAGTGGGGTCGCGCTGGGGCTGAGCTGTTGCAATATGGTTACCGTGTCAGTGTCCCTCAGTCCCAGCTGAAGGCTGCTTGGCTGCTTTTTGTTTTCTTCTGAGCCTGACCTAGATGCTGCTCTGGCTTTGGCACAGCTAGAGCAGGCTGGCGTGGCCATGCTGTGTGGACCTGCTGGACGGCCAGCAGCTCTGGGCTGGCTCTGCTTCTCCTGCACCTGCTGCTGAGCCGGGCTCTGCTGCTGCAGTTGGAGGGCTCAGAGGGAAGGGAAGGCTGGGCAAGCCGAGGACTTCAGGCTGGGAGGATGCTTGTGTCTAAATGGTGCAATCTGGTTCGTGACCTTCGTGGGCTTTTGTGTACCCAGGGGCTGTCCCTGGCATGACTGACAGCCCCATGGTGGGGCCACACTGCCCTGGGCAGGTGGTGCTCCTGCTGCAGTAAGAGCCCTGCTCTCATGAAGATGGACTGCAGATGTTTGGACCCTGCTGGCTGTGTCTGTCTCAGAGGAGCAGCGCACAAGCAGGACTTGTGCCTTGTGTTTTTGGTCTCCCCCAGGTCAGGGATAAGAGCACCTGACCCTTCAGTGTTGGACAGGAGAAGGGGAATACGAGACCCTCTTCACTTTGTTTCAGTGCAGTTGAATCCGCCCCAGCAGTACCCCCTTTTCTGAGATAAGACGGAAGGCAGTGCCATTCCTCCATGAATTTCCCAAGTGCCTGCTTTTGCCCTCTTTTTTTGTCTGATTCCTTCCAGGTCTTTCCTCCCTTGGCCTGCCTGTCATCCTCTGGGGTGTTTGTAATATTCACTGACGTCTTTTCTCTAGCACATTAGCGGTCTGGCATCTCTGGGCCTTCCAGATTGCCGTGTGCCTCTCTGGAGATGCCTGATGAATGCCCAGAGTCTCTCCGGCAGGATGGGTAGGCGGGGTGTCATGGAGCTGACATCCGGAGCCTACCGTGATGGGAGAGGGGTGGCTTTGATCACCGCTCCTCGGAGATGCTGAGCCTCAGGGATGTGGCAGCTGCAGGGGCTGCCTTCCACCCGGGAGGATGGGGAGGAGAAACCCAAGTGCATCTGCTTTCTTCAGATAAAGATTATTGCCTGTCATCAGAAACCTCATCAAGAGAATTATGGATACGTCAGGATGGGGCAATAGCATCCCCTGTCTGGTGCACCGCTGGCAGCGGCATGGCCACTTCTTCCTTAGAGGTAGCCCATGTATGTGAGATGTGGCAGCAGTGCTGGGGATGGTAACTTAGGGGCCTCTGGAGGGGAGATTCTTGCAAAATTGCAGAAAGTGAGGAGTCACCTTGTTTAGCATTTAAGCAGATCTTCACTACAAAAGCAGATTCTACCCAGAACCAACTTGGAGATGAACACCTTGCTCCTTCCTGTGGTGATGGGGTGAGAGGGCAGCACCTTGTTTTTGCCAAGACTTGGCTTTGCCCCTACAAGGGCCATCGCTGGAACCTTGCATCAGCTCTGATGTCTTATGGAGCAGGAATGAGTGAGATGGGCACCTGGGTGCTGGCAGGGATTCCTCTCAAAACACCTGCAGTCTTGTTCAGATGGGTAGAAACTTGAGATGGTGGACAGAGGTGTTCAGGCCACCCTTGCAACTCATCCTGGGCTCTGTTCTCTCAGGGTTCCTCTCTGCTCCTGCTCACCCTTTGCTTGTGCAGGCCCCCAGCCAGCACTGCTGAGAGCACGTGCCTCCTGCAGCCCCTGGCGCTGCTGGGGACCACACCGTGCTCTGCAGAGGGCTGCTGGCAGCGAAGCAGCAGGAGGGATGCTGAGGCTGCTGAGCCACATCTGGGCTCGAGCCCTTTCTGGACAGCCGAGGACTTGGTGTGGGCAGCCTGGGCTGCAAGAGAGGTGTGAAGTGGGTGCACCTCTTACTGAAGTGTGGGAAAAAACCCTGTTCTGTGGGACTGCTGGCAAAGTGTGGGTGCTTGCGCAGGAGCAGCACGCCTGGCAGCACACACACGGCTTGATTTCGCATCCATTTGCTGTCCATGGCGCTTCGGCAGGCTGCCACCTTCCTGGGGCCACTGGCTGCTGGTCTGCCCCGCCGCGGCGGGGGGGACGGTGAGGATGGCTGCTGGGGGCGGGGGGAGCCAGGGATGACGTTCCCTTTGCTCGGCAGAGCCGTGGCTGTGCTGTCGCAGGCCTGGAGCGCTGGCGCTGCGAGTGCGTTCAGCTAGAAAGGACAGCGAGAGACACGTGGGAGACATCCTGGGGGGGTCCTGCTGGTAGAAGGCTGGTGGCTGCTGAGGGGCCATGGCCACCTCTGCCCTCGGTGTGCCACGGCTGTGGGCATGGGGGAAGGAGCCGAGCAGGAACGTGATTTGCAGCTTGCTGTTTTCCCTGCTGGGTTGCAGACCTCGGGGCTGTACCTGCTGTTATCTCCATTAGCTCCAGCAGATCAGCCCCTGGAGGGGACCCGTCTCCCCGTGGACCCCCCCCCAGAATGGCAGGCAGCAGCTGCACATCTGGGGCTCCTCTCGTCAGCCCACAGACGGTGTGGGCACTACACCTCTCTGCTGGGGACCCTGTGTTGATGGGTTTATGTGGTGCAGTTGGGGAGGCAGCCTGTGAGCTCTGGGTTCCCTGCAGAAGCTCTGAGGGGTGAGGGCTGGGAGATGCTGTGCTCGTAGCAGCTCCTCGTCCCTCGTGATACCAGACTGTGAGCTAAGATCAGGTGCATTTGCTTGTCAATAACACTCCTTGGACTGGTCCCCCTCCCACTGTCCAAAGTGACCAGCATGGCACCTCTGACCCATGCCTTTTGAGAAGGGTTCCCTGCCCCAGGGCAGCTTACTCCTGGCTCTCTGGAGCAGCTGGTACCACTCCAGTATCTGGAGCCTAACAGAGACTTTAGCCACGGCTTTTTAGGACAGGGAAGAGCCATCATAACAAGCTTGAATTATTTTCAGCTAAGCAGACCTGATGCTGGAGAAAGCTCCTTCCCTGGCCAAAGGGCATAGCTGACAGCCAGGCTGTTTACCAGCTCTCACGTTACAGGTCTAATTGTGGAGGAGAAGGCTGGTCTGGTGGCAGCCACCCGTTCAAATCAGAGTGCACAAAGCTTCCCTTTTAGATGTCACTGCCCAATTTCATGCCTTCTGCTTCTCCCTCCTGGCGCTAATGAGTTCCCCTCATCATTTTGAGTGCTTTCTGATGGGCCCGAGAGCACTGGCTGGCGCGGTGATGTCCAAGTCCAACAGCAGCCAGTGCAGGTGCCTGCTTCTGAGATGAGGATGGTGCCTTGCCTTGCCAGGGTGGAGCACGCTGGGTGTTCAGGAACCCTCCTGCAGGGCATGGTGCCTTGCAGCCTCCTGCCCCATGCTCTCAGCAGAGGATGGTACTTGGCCAATGTCCATGGTAGGCTAGGGAAAGAGCCCAGCCTTCTCCCAGGGGTTTCATCTGCTGCTTTGAGCTGGGCTAGGATGGTTCCTGTACTGATGCTCAGGACAACAGACTGAGTACCATCACTTGGAGGTCCTCTGGAAAGCTGTCCTGTGTTGTGTAGAGCACCAGGTGAGGGTGCACTGTCAGCAGCCCTGGGGCACGTGCTGCCTTTCCTCTCTACCTGGCATCCTGCACACAGGCCATGCTCTGTCCAGGAGCCACCGTGGCTGGTCCCCTCTTGGGCAGGGTGCTTGGGGAAGGGGGCTGAGAAAGCTAGCAGCGCATTTTTCCAGAATATTCTTCTGACTTTCAACAGCTCACAGTGTGACTCCTCAACATCAGCTTTGTTTCCATCTTCTGAATAACTTAGTCTAGTTGGTAGACTTTGTCATCTTGCCACTCACCCTCTTTCCCAGAGGTGCTGAAGGGTGGGATGCTCCAGCATGCATCCCCAGGGGCCTCTGCTGGAAACCTCCCCAGAGGCTCCCTGCAGAGGAGCAGGACTCTGGGGTGGTGTTGCTGGGCGATGGATGCCTCTCTGGAGAGCTCACCGGTGCCAGTGGGCACTGCTGCAGGGAGGACTGAGCGTGAGGGGTGCAGGTGAGGTGCTGGGCTGGTGGTGGTGGGAAAGCCAGCTGTGCTGCTGGAAAGCTGACCCTACCTGGGGAGGGGTCTTGTGACCTGATTGCTCACCGTTCCCCTGATGCAGTGGTAGTGACATCTCCCCAGCATGAGTGCTATGGGGAGCACCTACGATAATGCTCCCTCTTTGCCATTGTTACGTTGCAGCAGCTGGGGTTTTTTTGGCTTAGACACCTCAGCCTCATGCTGGGCTCTTCCTGGCCGCTTGGTCCTCACCCTTCAGTCAGGTCATCCCATGAAGGCACAGGGATCTTCTTGCTAGGAGGTTGTGGCTGGATCAGGCCTTAGCCAGTGGCATTGTCAGTCTCAAGCCAGATGGGAGGATGAGCCTGCAATGCTTCCCCAGGGCAGGCTGTGCACGCCAGCCCCCACCCTGCTGCTCTGCCACGTTCCCCATCACCCACGGCGCTGTGTAAGCTCACCTCACATCACTCCGGGGGCTCGCTTCCGTGTGCCTGGAGTGTGTGTGGTGCCGTGCTCTCCCTGCACAGCTCCCCACCGTCAGACCACTAAGCAGCAGCCCTGGAGCCAGTGGAGGTGAGTGGCTGGGGAGCTTGTGGGTTGGAATCACAGCACTGGAGGCCAGGTCCCTCTTCCTCCACATGTGGTGTGGTCCGTGCTATAGAAACCTCATACTGCATTAGAGGCCAGGGCTCCTGGGGCATATATACAGCTTGTGCCTCGTAATGTATGATGCATAGGGATTTCTCCTCCCCTCCTCAGTTTTCTAGGCGTTAGCAGGAAGACTATTCAAAATAGAAAAAAACCCCAATTAATTAGGAAATGCATGGGAGTATAAATGGAGAGGCTGGGAGGAGGTGAGGAGGGGTCCTGGGCTAGGGATCAAGTGGAGGGGACTGCTGCCAGCCTTTGCACCTTGTCAGGGTGCCTAGGGAGTGGGGAAGGAGAGGAGTGGGCTGTCACCAACTCTGGGAATCTCAAGTAAGATTTCTTTTGGAAAGAAAATAAGCAGCAAGCTGTGATGAGAGCAAATAAGAGACTGAGTCGGTAATGGAGGAGATAGCTGGGAGCTCCAGTTCCAGCCCTGCTGCAGGATGACTCAGTCTTCAGTAGAAGAGCAGGGGTAGCAGCCAGGTTCCTACCCTCAGGAGTGGTTGAGCTTTTAGCACATCTGCAGCGACTGCTTGATAGCGAAATAAATTGTTGCTTTGATGGGAGGGGATGACAGTGCTTGCCTCTGCCCCAGCAGCTGAGTGATGCTTCAGGCAAGAGTCCAAGATAGCCGAGAAGAGAGCAGGGTTTCAGGTAGCTGCTGCTAACTCATGGGCTCTGTCAGGACAGATTTCTCTCTCCCTGTGTTCTGCTTATCCAGGGTTAACCTTTTCTGTGTCAGGATACATCTTTTAGTGGGACAGACGCCTGTCCCTCCGCAGCCCGTGTCGGCTGGCTCTGTCTCCTACAACACACTTCATAACCTCTTTCTTTCTCACAAAGAGGTTATCCTCATTTCCCCCCGCCACAAAGTCTTGAACAGAGGCGTTTCAAAATGATGGCCCAGGCGATGCCATCTCTGTAAGGTTCCTGCTCTTTGGTCTTGTGCTGGGAAGCAGCGGGAGGCACAAGTGCTTGCTTGGGATGTTTGTTCCTGTGCCCCAGGCCGCCAGCTCTGCATGCTTAAAAATAGGGTTTGAATCCTGTCCTGGGTACAAGAGCCACACAAGAATTTCATAGAGCTTTTTAGGAAGGAGGAGAAGGATATTTGAGACCTGGAGCCAGGATGGGGACACAAAAAGTCCTCTGCACCTGCTGGAATCATCCTCTAATTTGATGGTGGGGCACGGCGTGTGCCTGGTAGCCTGACAAATGTCTTTGCTTTTCCTTGCTCCTGGCGTATGCAGTCAGCGATTTGAAATGAACTGTGCCGTGCCAGGCAGAAAACCTTGCTGCTGGAAGGTGGAGTTCAGGCAACGGGTCATTCTGTCCCCCTCCGTGGTTGCACCCACTCGGGTTAAAGTAACTAATTAATGTTGCCCTTAAGATCTACATAATATCCTCTTCAAATAAAGCCTTGCAGCCTGTGGGAGGCTGTTTGCGTGGATCTGAGCTCTGCAAAGCAGTAACTAGATCTCCCAAAGCTGTCAGAGCAGGTAAGTGGTGTTCTCCATACTGGGAGATGGAGTGAGCAGCCCTGGACTGTCCCGGGAGGTGGTGGCAGAGGCAGGGTTAGATGCCAGCTTCCCTGGCCCGGCTGTAACTGGGCGGGTTTGGGAATACTTCACAGGGACTCTGTGAAGGGATTTAGTCCCTGAGCTTAGTGACTGTGGGTTTCCAAGGCTCCATACAACCTGACACATGGTGATGTCTGCAGCAGGTCTTGTGATCCTTGGACTCCCAGATGCAAGTTTTGCAAGTTTTGGGCCACACATGCTTTCTGAGGGCTGGTGTGTCCACAGCACCTTTCTGAGAGTGGGTGCAGGTGACAGGCAGGAGTGCTGGTGTGCTGTGTCCCTTACATCCCCGCGCTGCAGAGGGGTCCTGCGCCCACCCTGCTGATGGTGCATCAGCAAGGAAGCAGGCAGGTTCAGCATGAGTGAAGGTGAGGATGGGAGATGACTAAGGAAAAGAAATTTCCAGAGTGCTGAGTGAGAGGAGGAGGGGAAGGATGCTTTGCAGGTCCTCACCCACTGCTGTGCCAGTCTTGCTTCACCGAGAGCCCGAGGAGGGAGGCTGGCCAAGACAGGCTGACACGGGGAGGGGCTTGGCTTTGCAGGACAGCAGCTGGTGGGCAGCCCGGGCCCTGGGCTCCGTGCTGGTGAGCCTTCCTGGTGAGCCTTCCCCTGGAAAGACTGGCCACGGCTGTGCTCCTCAGCTGCTCTAGGATGCTTCCCTCTCTCTTCCAGGCTCTCCATCAGCTGTATTACGACCCAAATATCGAGAACAAGAACTTGGCTCAAAAATGGCTGATGCAGGCGCAGGTCTCCCCTCAGGCCTGGCACTTCAGCTGGCTGCTTCTCAACATGGACAAGGTGCCCGAGATCCAGTACTTTGGTGCCAGTGCTCTCCACATTAAAATCTCCCGTTACTGGAATGACATCCCGGCTGACCAGTACGAGAGCCTCAAGTCGCAGCTCTTCACCCACATCACCCGCTTCGCCAGTGGCTCCAAGATCGTGCTGACCCGGCTGTGCGTGGCGCTGGCCTCCCTGGCCCTCAGCATGATGCCGGAGGCTTGGCCCTGCGCCGTGGCAGACATGGTGCGCATGTTCCAAGCAGAGGACTCCAACGTGGACGGGCGAGCGCGGTGCCTGGCGCTGCTGGAGCTGCTGACGGTGCTGCCCGAGGAGTTTCAGACCAGCCGCCTGCCACAGTACCGCAAGGGCCAGGTGCGCAGCGTCCTGGCGCAGGAGTGCGGCTCAGTCTTCCCTTTGCTGGAGCAGCTGCTGCAGCAGCAGGACTCCCCGGGTTTCATCAAGCAGAAAGTGTTGAAGTGCTTCTCCAGCTGGGTGCAGCTGGAGATCCCATTGATGGACTGCGAGAACCTGATCCAGGCAGCTTTCACCTCTCTGCAGGACCCAGAGCTCTTCGACACAGCAGTGGAGGCTGTTGTCAATGCCATTTCCCAGCCTGATGCCCAAAGGTAAGGGCAGCCTCTCCTGTGTGCTGCGGGCTGGTGCTCCTGGGCATCGATGGAGCAACAGGGTGGGGAGGAGAAACCTCAGGCTTTTTTCTAGTGATCATTGGCCCTGGAAGTGATGATGACAGGGTTTGGAAGTGAGGGTTGTTAAAGGCAGCCAGAGGCTCCTGGTTTCACACAGTTGGTCCTAGAAGACTTTGCACCATGGCTGACTGTGGGAACCATGTAGTCTTAGGCAGCCACAGCCCATTTCCACCATCGTCCTCTCAAGCTTCCTTATGGTTCCTCATGTCAGACCAGAGGGCAGCTGCCCAGCTCTGGCCAGAGGAAGTTCAGAGACCTTCCTCTGCCTTGTGCTGCTGGTCCAGCCAAAGAGCTGATTTAATGCAGAGATAGTAAAACCAGACCTGTCAGTCTTGTCGTTCCTCCTGGCTCCAGCTGCATGTGCCAGCTGAGGACTCATCCTTTGTGGCTGTGGCCGCCCCTGGTGCAGCTGAGCTGGGAGCCAGGACTGGGTCAGGTCCTGCCAGGGCCATGCTGTGGGGCTCCAGGCTTGTCTGCTTGGCTGTGTTGTCCGAGCTGCTGTCAGCTCTAGGGACCAGTGCCTGCAGAAAGGAAAGTACATCTCCGGTTTCCACAGCCACATCCCCTCCTGGCTGCTTAGCAACCTTCCCCCGAAGAGGAGGGTTACTGTGAAGGCTGGGCTTAGCTGCTGCTGCTGTGCATCCCTGTGCAGCGCTGCGCATCCTGCAGGCTCCCACCCTCTGCAGCGGTGCAGGTGCTGCTGCCGCTGCGGTTGTCAGCCCTGGTCCTCCTGTTGCCTTCAGGGCAGGGACAGCCAGTGAGGTCCCCGGCCTGAGGACAGCCCCCGTCCACAATTACAAGGGGGTTGCATCTGGAGACTGCAAGTCCTGGGGTCAAAGAGACCCATCAGGATTCTGATGTGTTGCCGGGTGTGGGGAACTGTTGCCTCGTGGTAGCATTCAGAAGATGACCACAAGCAGCTTTTCCTCATACCCAGCAAAGGCTGTGCACCAGCCCAAATCCTTGTGGCAGGGTTGGTACAGAAAATGAGAAGGTGAGGAAAGGTGACTTGCAGTTCCGAAACGTTGGACTCACTGCCTCTCCCCTTTCCCTTGAGTCTTCAAAGCCCCTGGTGCTTGGCTGTGATTCCCCACCTGTGTGCAAGAGCTTGGCCCTGCAGTGCTGTTTTTCAGTTGCAATGAAAGCCCCAGCTTTCTGTTGGGCTTCCAAAGCGAGTTTTAGTGGGCAGCATGGCTCTGTTCCCATGCTGACCCTGCCATGCAGTTTCTGGCCCTGTTTGGTCCTGCCACACTGGTGTCTCCCTTACAGCATCACCAGCGCTTGCTCTCCATCGTTCTCCTTGGGGGCACAATCAGCTGTGGCAGAGCACCCTCCCTGTCAGTAGGCATGTGGGCAGGGATGGGCAGCCAGCCTGAAAGGCTGCCCAGTGTGTGTGAGCCTGACGCAGCCCCTGCTCCCAGGGCTTGGGGACAGCGGTGGCATTGTCACAGGGCTGCCCTGCCAGGCAGTGTGTGGTGTCAGCTGCTCTGGGGAGGAGCAGGACTGTGCTTGGTGCTGAGATCCGGAATAGCTTCAGGAACGGGGTAGCTCACAGAGCCACCACTTCCCAGCCCCGGTGGGCTCTCTCTCCCCCTTTGTTCCTTGTGTCCTCCATACCGCATCCCTCCTCCTGCTTCCCCTGGTGCTGGCTGTCCCGCCCCTCCAGCTTTGTTGCTCAGCCACAGCAGATCCAGCCCTTCCTGGAGCCCCAGGGAGTCTCTTGACCTTTCTGTTTCTACAGTTTGGGAGATCCCTGTGGCTTTTGAGCTGCTCTCTTCCTTCATGGTCTCTTGCCTTTGTTTCCACAGGGGCCTGGCTCCCCACTGCCCTTGGCCACAGACTTGGAGCATCCTTGGCACTGGGCTGCTGACATGGTCCTCTCCAGAGCTTTGTGAGAGGATTAGTCTAAGGGCTCCCCACTTTCCCACAGGTTCCCCTGGGTGTTATGGACCCTGTGTCTTTCCTCTTCACCCTCTCCCAGCTGGCTTTATTGACAGTGCAGCAGAAGTGACCATGCAGGTGTGCTTCTACTGTCAGCAGAAGGGTCAGTGGCTTGTGAGCTTGGCTTCTGCCACTGGGGATTAGGTAGCCTGTGGGTCATCTTCCCAGAGGAGCACCACCTTGCATGGCATCCCTCACGCTGCAGCTCCTCACCCTGGGAGCAGCCAGCTGTCCCCCCATGTCCTGGTGAAGAAGGGTAGGTGGGACCTCAGGAGCAAGGATCACCCTCAGGGTAAGTCGCTTGTGCTAGCAGCTTCCATTTCCCTGCCTGTGAGCAGTAGCGGGTGGCTTTCCTGCCTCCAGGCTGTTACTAGGGGTGATGCAGCAGAGATTCATAGGTGTGAAGCATTTGATCTCCGTACTGCCAGGCGGGTGGGAGCCCTTTGCACCCAGAGGGGACGGGGTGTGCCGGGCATTGCTGGAGTCTGGACACCATTCCTCTGTTAGGATGCAGCATTCCCAAGAAGAAACCTCGGAGGCTTGGCTCCACTCTTAGGGGTGGTGGGAAGCTCCTGAGCCGCAGGAGAGCAGGAATGGAGATGTTGTTGCATCTCGTTTGCAGAGGAGGCTTGGTCTGGGTTTTCCGTCTCGTATGAGGATTATCCCGGGCTAAGCGGGTCAGAGAGCTCAGCGACGCGTGCAGCAGGGAGAGGGCTGGCACACTCCTGCAGCCCAGTGCGTAGTGTCGGAGCAGGGAGAGGCACCTCCACATGGTGTGTGCCCGTGGTGGGGGTTAAAGAGTGTGGGCATTAGATACTGAGCTGCCTCTCTGAAAGCAGCAGTGTTTTGCTGCAGTGATGGAGATAGCAGGATTCCAGGTGTTCAGGTGGGATCGTGTGGTGTCCAGCCCATCCCTTCCTGGTCTTGGCACCTGATGCTAAATCCCTGAAGAGGAATTTCATTAGACAAGTTCTCCAAGAGCTTCATTAGAAACAGGTTTTTAATACACTGGGTTTTCTCATCAGAACGTGGCTTAGATTTTGGATCAGAAATGATAAGATTGTCCCCTGTGAGCTGCCCGTATCTCCCCCTTGCAGGTTGTGCCCTGCACCATGGTGTGGTTTGGGGAGGATGGTGGGAAGAGCAGGAGGTGCTGGTCCCATGAAGGAAGCTGTGGATGCTGCAGTTCACTGGGCTTTGAGAAGGGACCAGACAAACTGATGGAAGAAGAATTTGTTCAGCTGCTAAATATGAAGATAACAAATCTTGCTCGGAAAGGCTAACACGACACTGGGGGGAAAGACATGGGGAAGCACTGCTGTATGGCTGCCACGTTCATGCTCTTCCACAGACATTCCCATCATCAGCTGCTCAAGGCAGACTGCTCAAGAGGCTCATCTAGGCCCGGATGGTCTTGTCCTCTCCTGCCTGGCACCAGGGTGCAGGGGGTGGGACACGGTGGCTGGCAGCAGGGCTGGCAGGCGTGATGTCTGTCTCTGCACCTGGTCAGGGCCATGGTGCCAGCTGGTTGCTGAGTGCTGTGAAGTGGCACTGACCAAGTGAGGTGCCCTGGGGCTCTGTGCTGGCTGGGTGCAGAGGAGAGGAGCCCAGCTCCAGCTGGCTTGGCCCTGGCACTTGGGCAACTGGTTAAAACAACTCATGTAGAGTAGGAGACTCCCTCCTCGCTTGGGGACCCTTGTGTCTGAGTTGCCCTTACATCTGCATAGGCAGTGAGCAGAGCAAGGTGGTGCTCAGGAGACCTTTTCTAGGAGTCTTCACTGATATGGGATGAGTTGCAGCACGGAAGCAAATTGAGGTGGTTCCCTCTGATGACTGTGCAGGGAGTCCAGAGGACTAGCTCAGGTTTAGGAATCTTCACGGTGAGTATTTCAAGGTAACCAGCAGAAGCAGGATCCTTGTCATGAACTCCTAAAGTCATAAAAATGTCTCTAGGGTAGTGTGAGCCCAGTGCTGCGGAAGAAAGATGGCTTTGCCCTGCACTGGAGCAGTGGAAGGTTTCCCTGTGCCTTTTGTCAGCTCCCTTGGGTGGACCCTGACTGCAGCATCGGTTCCCTGGGAGAGAAGCTACCAAATCCTGCATTATCACAGTGTTCCCACACTGCCATGGGCATCACTCATGGGGCATCAAAAGCCTGAAAATGGTTTACACACAAATGCCTATCCTCTCCACCATGCAGTTTCCTCTGGAGGATAGGGGTGGGGATCCCAGCAGCACACAGAGGAGATGCTGAGGCAGAGAATCCCTCTTCCCTCTGTCTTCTCCTGCTGACCCAGACCTAGAAGCTGCCACCACCAGCGATGTTGTCTCCCTGCACTGGTAGCACTGATGGCTTTGTTCTCTCCTGCATTGGCCTTAGCAAGAGCTGCCAGCGTGCTGGGCAGCTGTGCCTATCTGGGGTAGACATGCGGCTGTCCCAGTGTCAGCGCTTGCATCTCTTCCCTGCGGTGGGCACGGGAGCTGGCATCGCATGTGCTTCCCGCTCCGAGCATCCTTGGCCCCACACCTGCCTGTGGCGGGAGCACACGGAATAGCTGCAGCTCCTGATAACATGCCTCGGCGGGCAGGGAAATGGCAGGCTGCTCATCAGCCTCCAGCACGGCCTCTCTCCGGGGGCCCTGGGCTGCATTTCACCTTGGCTGCCTCCTTCTCGTTGCCGTGGTTACCATCACTTACAGGCGGCGCGCAGAGGGGAGGCTGCTGTGCATGATGTGATGTGGGAGAGCTGGTCCGTGCAGGGCTGCGGCAGCCCGGGAGGCTGGGGGCCAGGGGGATGTGCCGTGGGGCTGGCACTGGGTAGCAGTCCCCGAGGGTGGCTGCCCACTTCATCCCAGCCACAGACCACGACCCAGACGTGCCCGTGCTGGAGGGGGTGCAGCTCCCCACCAGCAGCTCTGGCTGCCCTGATGCTGAGCAGAGGAGCACGGGCTGCAGGCGTGGCGAAGAGAGCCCACGGGCTGCCCTCGCTGCCCTGCTCCCGCTCCCTGTCCGCGGGCACAGCTCACCCGGAGCTGGTGGTGGCAGTGATGAGTTGGTGCTGGTCGGGGGGTACCCTGTGGTGGGTTCAGGCAGACAGAGGCAGATGCCCACGCTGTGGTGCAGGGGGGGACTTGCACA
Source organism: Aegotheles bennettii (assembly GCA_013398125.1). Lineage (NCBI taxonomy): Eukaryota > Metazoa > Chordata > Aves > Caprimulgiformes > Aegothelidae > Aegotheles > Aegotheles bennettii. Next base: position 20,237 of record VZRW01000182.1, read on the forward strand.
GAGGTGACGGCCATGGGCTCAGCCCTTCTCTTTGCTTGCAGAGGCTTCACTGTGGGACCACTCAGGAATCAGCCTTTGTCCCGATGCCGGAGGCTGGGAGGAGAGTCCCTGTGACCTTAAAGGCTCCTGAATGTGTCCCGTTGCACAAAGCAGCCTTCCAGTAGGGAAAGCTGGGCAGAAGCCCTGGGAGAGCATCAGGAGGGATGGATGCCATGGCAGCTGGTGCCAGTGAGTCGATGCCTGGCACTGATTCAGGCTGTGCTTGCAGGTACGTGAACACCCTCCTGAAGCTCATCCCTCCTGTGCTGGGTCTCCAAGAGCAGCTGCGTCAAGCGGTCCAGAGTGGGGACATGGAGACATCGCATGGGATCTGCCGCATTGCTGTGGCCTTGGGGGAGAACCACTCCCGGTGAGTGCTGGGACGGTCCCCAGGAGAGGGAATGAGCTTGGAGCAGCCCACTCTTCCCCATGTGCTGCTCTGTCCAGGGCCTGTCCTATGCCCGTCAGTGTGTGTCAGGGCGGGGGAGGCAAGCTCACAGTGGTGGTGCCACCCTGACTGTGCTCTCTGCTTCTCAGGGCCCTCCTGGACCAGGTGGAGCACTGGCAGAGCTTCCTGGCCCTGGTCAACATGATCATGTTCTGCACTGGCATTCCTGGACACTACCCTGTCAACGAAACCACCAGCTCCTTGACACTCACCTTCTGGTACACACTGCAGGTCAGTGGCTGTCACGGGGCAGCCTGTCCAGATCCTGCACTCCAGGCAGGGCTGGAGGCACCAGTGCAGAGGGGCTGGGGTCTGTCCTGACTGCGTTTGGTCCCCAGGGATTTCTGATGCCCCCACTCCTTGCCCTGTGCTTGCAGCCACCGCAGGGCACATAACTCAGAAATGCTGGCCCATGGCTTGCTTTTTCCACCCCCAGTTTTTCTTGGAAGTTTGACCTAGCCTTTAAGGGCCTCGTTAACATAACTAATTAAAACTTCATGCTAATTTTTTTTTTCCAGCAGCAAACCTGGTTGTTTAGCTCCTTCCTACGTGGCCACACTGGCTACAGGCAGGGGAGGAGGGCACATGCTGGCTTGCTGCAGGCTAGACCCTGCTGCCAGGCTGGCGGTCGTGGTCTCCTGGAGGAGGAAAGAGAGGGCTGGGGGCTGCTAGCGGCTGCCCAGCATGGGTCCCTCTCCCAGGGCCAGTGTTCCCTGCGCCAACAGAGCAGCCCTGCCATGCTGTGCTCTATTTTTAGCACCCCCTCCCAATGGCCCCCCCAGCTCCATTCCTCCGCAATCTGATGCAGTGTGGCTGAGCATGGGCAGGGAGGGGGGGTGATGCTGGCTGTGCTGGTGGCTCCTCTGCTGCGTGGGGCCTAGCCGAGGCTCCCACCTCCTTTCGCTGCTTCTCCGGAGGGGTCTTAAGATGCGAGTGCAGGAGAACGCTGTGCTCTGCAGGCATCCATCCCAGCCTGCCTTGCAGGGGTCTGAGACGTGTGTGCTCCTGATGCAGGCGTGTTCCCAAGGGTAGTACACAGCAGAGCAGTGCCACCCCCCTGTAACTGTGCTGTCCCCAAGTGTCCAAGGGTCTACCCAGCTGCTGGGGCTTCTGACATCTTGCCTTCAAGTAATGCTGCCGCTGCAGAAGGGCTCAGCATCAGGTGGACCTTGGGGAGCTGGAAACACACCCTCTGAGATGTGACAGGTCCCACTAGCCCTGGGCGATGCCCCTGTGCCTCCCGTGCAGCAGGCATGCTGGCTCCATCTTCTTTCCCCTGCAACACCTGATATACTCCTCCTCCTGCCCCCAGGACGACATCCTCTCCTTCGAGCCGGACAAGCAGGCGGTGTACCAGCAGGTCTACAGGCCTGTCTATTTCCAGCTGGTGGATGTACTGCTGCACAAAGCCCAGTTCCCCTCCGATGAGGAGTATGGCTTCTGGTCTTCAGATGAGAAGGAGCAGTTTCGGATATACAGGTACAGCTGGGAGGTTTGGGTTTGTTTGTCAGGCAAGCAAGGATGCGGGCAGCATCCTGCCTCCCTGGAGCCTGAGCACCTAGGAGGGACACACAGGAGATTCCTTCCACCAAGAGCTGTTTTGGCTGTGGTGGTGATACGGAAACGAGCTGGTGTTTTGGCATGGCACCACTTGCCCTGCCTAGGGAGCCCTGGGAGCATGCTGTGCTAGGCTGGGACAGTGTCCTTGTGCAGGCAGCACCTGTGTCCTTCCTGGCAGCGGGAGGGGAAGTAACGTGTCCACATGTGGAATGCTCTGCAGGGCATGGGGACAGCCTTCGGAGACTCTCCATGTTCTTTGCAGGGTGGACATCTCTGACACGCTGATGTACGTGTACGAGATGCTGGGTGCTGAGCTCCTGAGCAGCCTCTATGACAAGCTGGGACGTCTCCTGACCAACACGGAGCAGCCATCCACGTGGCAGGTGAGTGAGAGGGCCTGGGTGCCAGGCTGATGACTACCAGCCCCTTGGGGACCTATCATAGCCACAGGGTGCTGAGAGCAACAGAATGTGGTAGAGGTAAGGAGCATGACCACCTTGACAGCACATGTGTGGGCTCTCTGGGGTCTGCTGGGAGGAGGAACAAGTCTTCTTCTGTCTCCCTGTCCTTAGCACTGCCCAGGGACCAGCCTCCTCAGCAGGGGGTTCTGAGCTACTGCCCAGGGCTGGGGTGGACACTGGGGGTCAGCACGTGGCTCTGACAGTGCCTCTCCCACCCTGGCAGCACACAGAGGCCTTGCTCTACGGCTTCCAGTCCATCGCAGAGACCATTGATGTGAACTACTCCGACGTGGTGCCGGGGCTGATCGGCCTCATTCCCCGGATCAGCATCAGCAACGTGCAGCTGGCCGACACCGTCATGTTCACTATCGGTGAGGCCTTTGCTCACGCCCAGGCTGGGCAGGGGAGAGGGAGCCCCTCTGGGACCACTCCCAGCAAAAAGCAAAGCTGAGTGTCCTGGGGGACGGGGAGCAAGAACCCGTGGCACAGTCCTGCGGTCTGATCCTGTCTGTGTGTGCAGGGGCCCTGTCGGAGTGGCTGGCTGATCACCCCGTCATGATAAACAACGTGCTGCCGCTGGTGCTCCAAGCCTTGGGCAACCCTGAGCTCTCCATCTCCAGTGTCTCCACCCTGAAGAAGATCTGCCGGGAGTGCAAGTATGACCTGCCACCCTATGCCGCCAACATCGTTGCCGTGTCGCAGGTACAAGCTGGATGCAGATGGATGTGCTCTGAGCAAACCCTTTCCTCCGCATGGATCAGGGCAGGGGGATGCAAAGCAGCAGCTCAGGGCATCTTGCTCGCTATGGGGGACTTGTCCATCCTGTTCCCAGGCCAGTAGACCCAGGTGGCAGGCTCTGTGTCCTCCTGTGAGTGCAGAAAAGTCAGGCAGTGGCAGACATGACTACCAGGGAGTCCACTGGGGTTGCATGTGGGCATCTGTCCTTTCCTCGGGGTTGGTTTGCCTTGTTGGGAGTGGCATCTTGCCAGCTCTGCACCCACCAGGCAGCTGGTGCCCACTGCTGAGCACCTTGGGGGGCATCCTGGTCTTCAAGCCTCTCTGTAGGCTGGTCCCTGCAGTGCCAGGGCATGCTGTCTCAGGGTCTTTCTTGGCTCTCAGGAATTGGGACAGATGGAACTCAGAGTCCCGAGGCACTAGGAGGAGGGCTGGGGTGTGCATAGAAGCAGAAGGGGGCTGGTGGAGGGCATGAGTCTCTGCTCTTAAACTCTGGGGGACACCATCAGTGGGGTAAGAAAGCCCTGGCTGAGGTTGGCTCCTTGAGCCCTCCTTCTGCAGAGCCCATCCGAGGCAGAGGCTCTCCTCACTGGATGGCTGAGGGGGAAGAGCTTACCAGGGGACAAGGACTTTGCTCCCTGTCTGCAGCGGGTTGTGGGGAGGCTGTGTGGAGCCGTGTACCACTTGTTTGTGCCCACACAGGTGTCAGTTGTCTTGAACTCCTGCAACTGTCCTCCCTCCTGGAAGAGAGGGGCTTTCTGCAGCACTCACCCTCCTCTTTCTCTCTCCCTTTCCCTTTGGCAGGAGGTGTTGATGAAGCAGATTCACAAGGTAAGAGGGGCTCCTGGTTCTGCTTGCCCCCCTTGGTTGCACTCAGCTGCAGACACGAGGGGTGCCATTGTGAGCTGGGCTGCCCCGGAGGAGAGCTCAGTGCTGCAGCCATCGCATGTGGGGCCAGGAGTTCCTGTGGGGTTTGTCCCCGCAGAGAGGGGAGCCCCCAGGGAGACTTAACTCTAGCAGTTCCCAGTCCCTGCAAGCCCAAGGATGCTGAGCTGGCAGGCATGACTTCAAGAGGAAAAAGGAGAGATAAGTGTGGGAACAAAGCCCAGGCTGTGCCTGAGACCGGGACAGGGTGGGATGCTTGACCCCACAGGGGCTGAGACAGATCTGTGCAAAGAGTGGTGTGCTGAGGTAGGGTGAGTGGTGCCAGCAGGCTGCTGGGAAGAGGCCAGGCATGCTGGTGGCAGAGCGCCTGTTCTCTGGGTTCTGCTGGTAGGGAGCTGCTCCCCTCCCCTGCAGTGAGATGCACCTAGAGTGGCCCAGACAGAGCAGCTCAGGAGACACAGCACGCTGGGGTCCTGGCTTGGCTGGCTGGTCCCCTGGCAGCTGTCTTAGCTAGCATGTGTGTGGTAGAGCTGCAGGCTGGGCTGTGACCTGCCCTATTGTGTCTCCTCTCTGTCCCAGACGAGCCAGTGCATGTGGCTGATGCAGGCTCTTGGTTTCCTGCTCTCTGCACTGCAAGTGGAGGAGATCCTGAAGAATCTGCACTCTCTGATCACCCCCTACATCCAGCAGCTGGAAAAGCTGGCTGATGAAACGGTGAGTGCCCTTGTGCTACCTCCATCCAGAAGTGGCTTCTCCTGCTGGCTGTAGCCCTGGGACTGCTATCTTGAAGCAGTGCTCTTGAATGTGGGCTCAAGAGTGTGCAGGGAACACCTCTCTGGCACTTTGCCTCTACAGTTCTGGTTCCTCAGCATCCCAAAGGCACAACTGTGTTGGTGCAATGTGATCTGTGTCACACTTTGGCTTTATTTTCCCTGGCAGCCCAATCCCTCCAACAAGCTGGCCATCATCCACATCCTGGGCCTACTCTCCAACTTGTTCACCACCCTAGACATCAGCCACCACGATGATGACCATGAAAACACTGAGGTCAAGAAGCTGCCAGTGCAGCAAGGACCCAACCCAGTGAGTACAGGAGTGGTGCGATGGTCTTTGCCTGGCCAAAGCCTCGCTATTCACTGCAGGTGTCAGGAGAGGGGGGATTAATGGGGAATGCAGCGTGTATCATGAAGAGGGTAGTGCTGGTTGATTCCAGCTCAAACAAGTCCCTCACATCATCTCACCACTCTGAGGTGAGCAGAGGTGACCTGCAGGATCCCTCTTGGCTGGGTGCTGCTGTGGAGGACAGCCCAGATGCTGCCTGCCAACTGTGAGCTATGCCAGGCTGCTTCAGCAGGGAAGCAAGCAGCCCAGTTTCAGAGGGTGGACGAGGCAGTGGTGCCTGAAGGTTTGAGTTCAGGTGGTGCTTGGTCTTGAGTTTCCCTTTCTGGTGCCATTGCAATTCTCTTCAGTCCCTCTCATTCCTTACAGGTGGTGGTGGTTCTGCAGCAAGTCTTTCAGCTCATACAGAAGGTTCTTAGCAAGTGGCTGAATGATGCCCAGGTCGTGGAGGTAACCAGGCTCCTCCTGTGTACTGCCTGCAGCTTTGCCTGTCCTTGCTGTCCTTAACTGGGGACAGCAAAGGATGGACTCTGGGTGATGCCCTGTAAGAGGGATGTTTTGATGGGTTGTCTGGACCAGTGCTTCTTGTTGTCCCCAGTAGCATCTGGCTGTTCTTGTCTGTCTTGTGCCGCCATCAGTTCTGCTCCCCTCCAGTTACTGAGGCTCTGCCAAGAGCAGGGAGATGGGAGATGGGCATCTCCCAAACCTGTGTGCCCTAAGGGGATATCTCTGCTCTAAGCTGGACCTGTGCCATCTGGTGTTTCTCCAGTTTGCCAGGTTCAGTAGTGCTCAGGTGCAATGTCCCACCAGCCACTCTTCCCCCTGGCGCTCTGGGAGCCTTCCTGCGGCAGTGGGGAGGGTACTTCCCGGTCTCTGGAAGCATCCTGTGCTGCAGGGCAGGGTACCAATACCAGAGCAGCAATACCTCTGCCTGGCTGGTCCCTGTCCCCATTGTCAGCTTTTCCCTCCCTTGGGACCCATCCATCAAGCCCTACCCCCCCCCAGGAGAGGTAGGACACCCATTGCTCATGTGGTCCCTCTTCTCCCACAGTCCGTCTGTGCCATCTTTGAGAAGTCTGTGAAGACCCTCCTTGATGATTTTGCCCCCATGGTGCCTCAGCTGTGTGAGATGCTGGGGCAGATGTACAGCACCATCCCCCAGGCCTCTGCCATTGACCTCACCCGGCAGGTATGGAGCTGTGCTCATGGCAGGGGCTGCCGCTCCCTGGGGGGGACAGGGGTACATAGGGCCAGCAGCAGCTTCAGTACTTCTCCCTCTCTTGCAGCTGGTTCACATCTTTGCCCATGAGCCTGCCCACTTCCCTCCCATCAAGGCCCTCTTCTTGCTTGTTACCTCAGTCACGCTGACCCTCTTCCAGCAAGGTACGTGGGATTAACCCTTCTTTGCGCTGGGGCTGTTGTCAGGCTGTTGCATGCATGGAGTCTGGAGGCGTCTTACCAGGAATGGCTGTTTTCACTCCTAGCTAAGCTAATGGGGCCATCTCTGTTTCTTGGATTCATCCCAACCTCTGGAAGGTGGGTACCTTCCCTGCAGGGCAGCAGAAGCAGGAAACCCCCAGGCGAGACTCTGGACTGCTGTGACAGCCCCACTTCTGCAGCAGGCTGGGCATCACGTGCTGCAAGGGTCGAGCTGGAGCTCCAGTCCCACTTGGCAGGGAGACTGTGCTCCTGAGGAGATCCCGGGGCTCCTCCCGGGGCCAGTGGTGCTCATAGTGGCCAGGAATCAAGCCCTCGCACGAGCAGAAGGATGTGTGTGTGAATATCGGGGAAAGGACCTTTTCAGAGTCACTGCTGGCCACCGAGTCACTGCTGTGATGCTGAGGATGCTGGCATCCTCCTGCAGGGGAGGGGCCCCTCTTTGGCTTGTTTCTTGCACTACAAAAAGTGAGTGGGGTTAGGACAGGCCCACCCATGGCTCCCCTCAGCCTCTTGGTGACTTGCCCCTTGATGGAGACAAATGTACCTTGCAGCTGCTGGCTCTGGTCCTTCAGCAGCTCTGTTCACAATCCCCAAGGAGTCTTGTTGCTGAGTATGGTGATGCTTCCCCCCAGTACAAGGCTCAGAGCTCTCTAGAGAGGCAGGGGAGGCGTGAGGACCCCTGCTTCATCATCACACCATGGTCTGAACAAATCCTGCTGCGCTGAGGTGGCACTGGGGTCAGTGGCATGAGAGCCGGGCTTACCCGGAGATCAAGTGCCCGCTTCTGCCAGCGGCGTGTGGGTGCGTGTGCACTGAAACCCTCCTGGCTCAGTGCCTGGGGAGGCGGCGATGCCTCTGGGCAGCAGCAGGCACGTCTGCAGGAGGAGAGGGGAAGGGACAGAGCCCGAGCTGTGCCAGCGCTTGGACATGAGCTTTGCTCAGGCAAGCAGCTGTCCAGCTCGCTGTGTGCCCAGGACTGTGCTCCCACCCACCCCGTGGGTCCCCAGGAGACGGTGGAGAACTCCTGACCCTGCAGGGGCCGAGACATGTCTGTGCACAGAGTCAGATGCCAAGGTAGGGTGAGTGGTGCTGGCATGGAGATTTCTGGGCACTGAGCTTCTCTCTCCGAGTAGGATGCTGGAGACCTCCAGGAGGGTCCTGGACTCAGGGTCTTGAAGAGCATCTGGGAACGGGGCGGGAGGGCGACTGTGCCAGGGGCTCCTGAGCAGCTGGTGCTGGTGACACGCATGTGCACGCCTGAGCCCGGCCGGGCCTGTCAAGCATTTGCTGAGGTGTTGTCGTTCACTTGCAGTTACCTTCCAGGACCAAACAGTGCTCTGAAGACACCCGTTCAGTCCCCACAGTGCAAAAGCTCTAATTCTCCTTGTGGAGATGGTGCCCAGCTAGCCCCTGCTCCTCCTCCTCTTCCTCCCCAAGGACACGAAGATCTCCTTGGCTCTGCAGCTCCCAGGTGCTAGCTGGAGACCCTGGGGCTTCAGACCCTTTCCTTTGCAGTTTCTTTCTGTTCTTGGGTTCTCCAAGTTTCATGATTTTTTGTATGTTTTGTTTCTTTAACTTGCTTCAAGCTGCTCATGTTGCCCATCCCCTTCCCCACACACCCCTCCTCCCTTACACTCCTGTTTTCACTTGTAAATTCTTTCTGTATCACATAACTATATGATGTTGAGTTGCTGTTTGTATGATTTTTCTCTTAAGTTACATCTTTATTATATTTTAGGGCCCAGGGATCATCCTGATATTGTTGATTCATTTATGCAACTCCTGGCACAGGTGTGTTTTAGTTTCTTATTCATTCACTTTCTGTTCTCTCTCTTTCTCTTTTTAATTCAATTTAAACCTATTTTTAGCTTTCTGTTGACAACGTTTTTTTCCTTTTAGTTGAATATCGAGTTTCTCCATCTGTTTCCGTGGAAGTTGAAAACAAAACATTCTCCTTTAGTTCTGGGTCCGCACCATCCCCAGGGCAGTGCCCTCCTCTGCAGGGCAGCCTCCAGCTGCCACCCCCTCGCCTTGCCGAAGCCAGCGCGGGGCGCTTGGGGCTGCTGCCATGGTCACCCTTGGGTGACAAATTAGAGCATTAAGTGGATGTTTTCTGAGCCGTTTACCTGCCCTGCCAGGGGTCCTCTGGAGCGGGGATGGGCTGAGCTGGCTGCCTTGCCCCGTGGCCAGTGGGAGGAAGCCCCTGCCCGCGGCAGCAGGCAGCTGCTGGGGTTTGGCTCTGAGCAACGTGCTTGTGGTGGCATCTGGACCTGCCAGGCTGCTGTGCTGCCTCCCGCCCCAGCAGCCTCCTGTGCCTGCAGCCTGGGAGTGCCGCCGGCTTGGTGGTGGCACGCAGGGACGGTTTGGTTGGCATGGCAGGGGCTGCGGCTGGCTTGTGGGGCTGGCACTTGTGTCACCACTGGCAGTGGGCAGGCAGGGCTGATGCTGTGCTGTGTGTGTACACACCTGCTGGGGCAACAGGAGCCAAGCACGCTCCTCAGCCCGCCTGGGCCCTCGAGTGAAGCCCTGACATCCTCAATGCACTCAGTGTCCCCGTTGGAGATACATCCCCTGGCACCTACCCAGAGGGTGGGGTGGTGGCAAGGAGGGGCCGGCAAAGTGACTTTCTGCTTCTTTTCTGTAATGACGAGACCTCTGACCACACGTGCTGCTCCGGAGGCGGTGCAGGGACACCCACCCAGGCAGCTGCCTGAGCTGTGGCAGTCCTGCCCTTGCCAGCAGCCCGGGAAGGGCACTGGCATGGTGCTAAGCCATCACTTAGCACTGGCATGTGTGGGTGCTAAGCCATCAGCCCCCTCTGATGGCAGCTCGGCGCTTGTGTGAGTCTTGCAGGATGGAATGGGCAAAGGGGCTGCATCTCACCCCCCTGGGCAGGATCTGCTCCTCACGGGTCTCACTGTGATGCCCAGATCCCACTGAGATCCATTCCATCTCTCAAGCTGTATCACAGTGTTCTTTTCCCTGCTTTACCTCTTGAAAGACCTAATGTAATCAAGGTTGTCAGAAAGCTTTCACAGCTTTTGCTGATGCCTGTTTTGGAAGCTGTGACCTTTTAACAAGGGTTTTGAACGTGATGGGAGAATTGGTGAGTGGGGTCTGTGCATGAAGTTCACGGACATGTCCTCCCTGGCTACTCAGCACTGGTGGGTCCTCCGCTCAAGCACTGTGCTTAGCTTGGAGCACAACACTTCTGTAGATACAGACCAGACAACACAGAGAAAAGCGTCTGGGAAGATGACCACATTGTACACATGGTGAGGAGGAAAGGCTGGTGGCAGGCTGAGGAGCTGCATGAGGCTTGGGGTGTGTAAAAGGAAATGTCCCAATCGTAGATAAAAACCCCTTTTCTGTTCTCCTTGAGTGGGACAAACAGTTGGGAGGAAATAACAGGAAAGGTTCCAGGTTAGACAGTAGCTGATCTTCCTAACAAGACAAGGAAGTACTAGAAGGTCACTCAGGGAGCTGCTGTTGCTTGGAGGGCTTGAAAGGGCTCAACAAGCCTGTTGCTTCTGGAAGGCAGGTAGAGGTGATCCTGCCAGGGGGTAGGGTGACCCTGAGAGACTCTTCCAAGGCTATTTGTTTCTTTGGGAAGTGTTCGAGTTTCACTCTGGCTTGGGGTCCTTCTCTGTGTCTGGACATGGCACATTTATGCTCTCTAGGAGAGAAAAGTGCTGCACCTCCACGGGATGTGCTGTCAGGGCAAACACAGAGCATTCCGGCTGCTGGGAAGCTGTTACATACTGCCCTCTTGGGCGGGATCTGCAGGCAATGCTGGCTCCTAACTCCATGGCTGCTCCATCATGGATCACTGCGAGGTGCCTAATGTGCTGCCAGTCCACCATCGCCCACAGCCACCCAAGACCTGATGTTTTCCTGCTCTTTTTCCTGCACTTTTTATTCCAGCAACCACACAGAGACAAAAGGATCCCATCCCCGCCCTCTCTTCTCATGCCTAGAACTTGTTTCAAGGATTCCTCCTCTTCCTTGGCCTGCCCCTCTTCCCAGAATGATATATGGCAAGGTGCTTTGAAACCCATCAAGAAATGGCCATGCTATCTCTGCTTGGCTCCTGGCTCTTAAGACTTCAAGAGCTGTCTGATGGCAGAGGTGTGTCCAGCCTGTCATCTTCCAGAGGACCTTGGTCCGCCGTGTTGCTGTTGAGCATTTGTAGATCTAAGGATTAAAGTCAGAGAGAACTGCAGATATCCTCAGATCTGATTTTCACATGGCAGGAGCTGTGTTTTCATCCCAGCCTGCTCCTCCTGCAGAGCCCTTGGTGAAGTAATGCATCTTCCAGAGCAGCGAGTTTGGAGCCAAGAGTGTGTCAAGGTGGAGACTTTCCCTCCCTGACTTGTCTGCTCCTGTGTTTGATCATCTTGGTGGAAATACCATCTTCTCTGTTTCAAATTTATCTAGTGTCTCCTTGCAGGCAGTGTTTTTGTCCTCTCTCTCTGCCAGCAAGTACTTTCCTACCTTCTGATAACTCAGAAGCTCCTACCTCCTGATACCTCTGGACACCTGCACATCAGCTGTCTATCACCAGGTCCCAGGGAGCCATCTCTCTGTGTGGCAGGATTTCAGCTGACTTTACAGTGTATTTATTGGGGCATTTTGCCACCATCTTAATTAGCAATCCGCTCTTGATGGCTGGCTGATCATGAGAGCATGCTGGATTAAACCGAATGTCTTACAGATGCCGAAGGCCCTGGAGTTATTGTTACTACACAAAGCTGAGTATAAAATAACCAGCCTGCTGTAAGGCTGCACGGCGCGGTGCCGGCACACTAGTGTGCATGCTCCCAGTTGCAGGTAGGATTTTGGGGCTCTCCAGCCTGCCTCCCTCCCCACTGGCACATCCACCCCACTGGCACCGACTTCGGGAGTGCTGTGGTGACCTCTCCTGACCAGGAGCCCAGGGGCAGGTTGGGCAAGCAGGGCCTTGCTGTGCAGAAGATGCAGGACTGGCTGTCTGTGATGGCCTGGCCACCGCTGTCCCCCACCTCCCTCCCTTCTTGGGCTGGTCCAGGCTGCATGCAGCAGTCCCTGAGCTCTCCACCATGTCTGCTCCAGCTGGATTCACAGAGCCCAGCGAAGGACATAGGCTCGGCATCAGAGCAGGCAGGGGCTGACTGCTGCTCCCTGGCCCTGGTGCCTGGCCAAGCTCACTTGCCCTTCCCAATGCTGGAAGCTGTGCTCCACCAGGCGTGTGTTCTGGGAAGTGGTGATGGTGCCAGACACAAGTGCTTGATCGAGGTGCTCTGGAAAACTGCAGAAACCAGCTGTGCAGCCCCCCCACTGTCCCGTCTGCTGGAGGAGTGGGATTCGGTGTCCCCTCCATGCCTGCCTGCCTCTGAAGAGCCAGGCACAGAAGAGGAGCCTGCTCTGAAGACCTGTCTGGGGTTCTCCCAGCAGCTGTGGAGAAGAACCCAATATCCTTTCTGTGCTAGGCTGCAGGACAGCCCTTGCCAGAGAGCCTGTGCCTACCTCTGCAGTGGCTGCTGCAGTAAAGGATGTGGGAGGATGTTTGAAAGCATTTAAAGAACTCTCCACCCCAGAGCATGTGAGCAGAGCTGCTCTGGCAGGAGTTGGGGACGACAGGCTGGCAGTAAAGAAGCCCCAGAGCTGGAATGGGTTTCTGGTGCTGGGAAAGAGCAGCTGGACCTACCTGATGCTGCTTGCCAATGGAAGACGCTCCACAGAGCCTCATCTCATGAGGGTAAAAAGCATCTCTGCCTACATTAGATGTGTGCTGAGGTTAAGGTGGCACTCGGTGCTCTCTTGATGGAGATGTCCTACAGGATGGAGCCCTCCCAAACCAGGGCACGCTTTCCCCCATCGCATTGATGGAGTGAGGAACAGGTGCTCCAGCAAGCCTGCAGGAGAGCCTGGGGTCTGCCATGGGCCTGGTTTGGCTGGGAGAAGCATCGTGCAGGTAGGTGGCAACTTGAGCACATACGAAGACCCTTGTGCAAGCTGAAGTGTCCTGCAGCATGCAGGACATGGGTTAACGCCAGCCCCTTGAACAGGCAGGGTAGAGGAACCTGCAGCTTGGGTGGAACGATGGGAGCCAGCTGCCCTCGAGCAGCGTGGTGCTGGGGGAGAGGCTTGTGGTCACCGCTCTGGAGCCCAGACCAGGGCTGGGGGGAGAAGGGTAGTCCCCCATGGTGAAAACTAACGTGTCTTTCAAGCGTTGTCCAGTATGGAGCCAACTAGATGGCAGCAGCCAAGATGGGTATTTCTAAACCACTGCTCCTCTGCTAGTGAGCCTTCTGCTGTTGGTGCTAGCGTGTCAGGAGGGATGGTGCACACAGTCTGCATATACACATGCAGGTAGAATGTGGCCCTAAGTGCCCCTGTGAAGGTCTCTGCTTGTATCTAGCAGGGAAGCAGGTCCCTGCAATTGTGCTGCTCCCCCTCCCTGACCTGGTACAGTGATGCCTTCAGTGACCAAACCCAAGTCCTGTCTTGCAGTGCATGATACAAAATGAGAGGACATGGGGTAACCCTGAAACCTGCTACTTGGCTTCTCTGTCTTCAGCATATGCTCTCCACACTGGGCAGATGGCTGTGGGCTTTCCCTGGAAGAGAAGGGGTGGGAAATAAGTCTGTTTTGCTCCAAGTAGAGACTGTGGCTGTGGGCAGATGGCCTGGGTGCTGCTGGCCGAAAGCTGTGCCTGCTTTCATGCCCGGGAGCAGGCTTGGAGGGAGTCAGTGGCCCTGCACACATCTCAGCCCAAGGGCTGCCTGCCCTGGTATCCTGCTCCCCGAGCTCCAGGCACAGAGTGGGGCCACTCCAGTGCCATGGCTGCTGTCACAGCGACAGCAGGGCAGGAGGCACAGCTGCCATCGCCAGTGCTGGCCCCGCAGTGGTGAGCAGAGCAGCATGGTGGCCAGACAAAAACCCTTCCCAGGCAAAAACCCTTCCCGTGGCAGGGCAAGCACAGGCTGAAATGTTTCCTTCCAGTAACTACCCAGTGCCAGCACTGGGGGGAACCAAGCCATTGCATGGGTGCCACAGCTCACAGTGTCCCCAGCAGCAGTGACTGACCCCCACAGTGGCTAGTGGGATAGCCAAGTGGCAAGGAAAAAAAAACAAAAAACCAAAGCTTTTCTGATCTCAGACTTGATCTCGTTGTCATCTGTGTCCTGGAGCCCGAGCAGAGGGAGTTGCTTGTCCAGTCTGGCGCTACTGCTTGAGCCAGTTGCTGTGACCCCCAGGGACACCAGCATTGTCAAGAGAGGAGCAAAGCATAGAGGTGGCTGGTCTCTTGTCCTAGGAGCACTGCTGCTGCCTGGGCAGCTCTGGTGGGACAGGAGCTCTGTCCTGTTGCTGTGTCCATGGTGTTTGTGTGTACGCTGCCTGTGGCATCTCTCCTCAGGTCCTGGGGCTGGTGGTCCCCAAGCATAGCAAACTGCCTGGCTGTTTGACATTTCCTTGGCGGGGGGGGGAGGTGATGGTTCCCTGCTGTACTGTGTGAATCTGCTGTTTACCGTGGGTGTGCCCAGGTAAGTGCATCCAGGCAGAGGCTGTCTGGGGCACCGGGTTCCTTGGAGGCTTCCTGGCTGCCCATGCGGCGCTGGGTTTATGCTGCCTGTCTGTGTGCCTTGCAGGCTCTGAAAAGGAAGCCGGACCTCTTCCTCTGTAGCAACCTGGATGTCAAAGCAGTGTTTCAGTGTGGTGAGTACCATGGGCATGAGCTCCACATTGCTCCATGGGGAAGCTGGCCTGCTCCTCCTGCGGAGCTGGGCACAGGGCAGCTGGGGACTGTGGGGCTGCTGTGGGATGGGGTGCAGGGTTCCTGGCTGCTAACCCCAGTGCTGTCTGCCCACAGGTGTTCTTTCGCTCAAGTTCCCCGAAGCCCCAACAGTCAAAGCATCGTGCGGCTTTTTTGTGAGTATCGTGGCATGGTGCAGCACCAAGGGGATGGGCTGCAGCCCCCCCCACCGAGGGGTGGGAGGGCAGGAGGGGGGGCTGTGGGTCGGGCAAGGGTGCTGCAATGTGGAGCTTGCTCTGGCACTGAGCAGGCTGGGCTCTGTGTTGCAGACAGAGCTGCTGCCCCGCTGCGGAGAGATTGCCCCAGTGGGACAGGTCGTGCACGAGAACGGCAAAGTGCTGCTGCAGTCAGTGCTGGAGGTGAGGGACGCCGGGACCACGGGCTCCCCGGGCAGCTCTGGGCTCTGTTCCCTGTGGGGCTGGGTGTAGAGAGCGTGGCAGTGTGGGCTCAGCACAGTATCTCTGCTCTGCGGCAGGGTATCGGTGGCCAGGCCTCCCGCAGCCTCATGGATCACTTCGCAGAAATCCTCTTTGCCTTGAACAAGCACTGCTTCAGCTACCTGAGTGTCTGGATCAAGGAGGTCATGCAGCAAGACAGCTTCCCCTCAGCCCGCGTCAGCCCTGAGCAGAAGGAGACCTTCAGCCAGCAGATCCTCAGGTTCATGCACCCTTCCCTGTGGCGGCTGTGTCCCACGCACAGTGGTCGTGACCCTCCTGCTTCATGTCTGTCCCCTCTGTCTTAGCAGAGAGCGTGTGAACAAGCGGCGAGTGAAGGAGATGGTGAAGGAGTTCACCCTGCTGTGCCGAGGGCTGCATGGCACAGAGTACACTGCAGACTACTGAGCACCTGGCCAGGACCGCGGACAATTTGCCCGGACCAGCTCTTCCCCGCAAGGAAGCCCCCCCACCCCTCCCGCCCTGCTGCAGTACGGCTCGTAGAATAACCCTCCACCTAGATTAACCCACTCGGGACGCTCCTCAGCTAGATTTGGTGGCCGCATCTCAGTGTCAGCATCTTTGTTTCCCCCAGCATGCTCCCCCCTTGCAGGGGACAGGAGTGCCGGCTGCAGGAGGCGGCAGCTGGGGGGGGTGAAGCCTGGGCAGGACTGCCCCAGCACGGGCTGCCCCGTGCCCGGGCTACCAGCCCTTCCCTGGCACTTCCCCGTGGGTGCACGTGCCCCGTGGTGGGGAGGCTGCCCCTCTGCCTGTGGCAGTGGCTGGCTGGGCAGGGGGGGGGGCCCCCCGCTCCATTGTACGCG
>VZRW01000182.1:72970-105267 GCA_013398125.1 Aegotheles bennettii
ACCCGCACCGGGGCCACCGCCGGCACCGCGGGGCGCCACAGCCCGCACGGCACGCGTGGGCACAGGCGGCACACACGGGCACGTATGGGCACACACGGGCACGTATGGGCACACACAGGCTGCATGCGTGGGTGTGCACGGGCACGCGTGGGAGCGCATGGGCACAGGACACACATGGCACACGTGGGCACACATGGCACATGCGGGCACACATGGCACACGTGGGCACACATGGCACATGCGCACACTGTGTGCTTGGCACCCCTGGGCACGCACATGGCACGCTTGGCACACACGGACACTCACAGCCCACAGGCAAGTGGGCACCCAGAGGCTTGCACAGGCCCATGGCCCATGTGGACATGTATGGGACATACAATCACACACGGGCTCCTTACAGGCACACACACATCTGCACACACGTGTTTTCACACCTATGAGCACACACAGAGGGCACACAGCATGCTCACACACAGAGCCATGCTGCCAGCGTACAGCACCACGATGATGTGCGCCCCCGGGGCTGGGATGCGTGTGGTTAGTGTGACTGTTGTACATGTGTGCATGTGTGTGTGTGTCTGCTGCACGTGTGTGGGTCCATGTCTATGTTCGTGCACGTGTATGGTGCAGCATGATTGCTGCTGGCACATGTACACACATGGGTGCATGCAAATCTGTACAAGTATATCTGCGTATTTAGGTGTCCGTGTACATCTGTCTACATGTGTAAGTGCGTCTAAATGTGTAAGTGTACATGTCTGTTTCTATATGCATACACCTATATGTGGGCATCTACATTTGTGTGCAAAGCTCAGTGCCTCTGTGTGTGTGTGTACACATGTGTGGGTACGTACGCACACGTGAACACGAGCGCACCCATGTGTGGGTGTGTGTACTGATACACACATACCCACATACCCATGTGTACTGATACACACATACCCACACATACCCCGTACCCGTGTGCATGTGTGCACATGCGTGTGCCGCCAGCTCACGCCCCCGCGGCCCAGGCCAGATGTTTCCAATAATGCATGACGGGTGCGCCGGAGGCCGCCCCTCGCCTGGCCCCTAGCCCAGGCCTCCCCTCTCCTCCCTCCCCTCCCCTTTCCAATGGGCTTCCCGCCTGCTGGGATGGGTGCCTGCACCCCAGCACCCTATCCTGCTGCCAGGATCCCTCCCAGCTCCCAGAGCACACGGCACTCCGGGGGCTTGGGACACCACGGGGAATGTGGCAGAAGTGCAGTGGGGACCTTGTGCCCCACAGAGCAGCATCCCAAGTGCATCAACAGCACAGCCCTTCCCACATCCCATTGGATGCTCCCTGGTCCTTTCCACTCCCACAGCCCAGCACCCCATCCCAGGGCTGACCCTCCTGTGCTCCAGCCGATCTGGGGAGCATCCCTCACCTGACTCTCCACAGATCCCCTTAGTCCCTAAGGGTTGCTGCCTGGTTAAGGAAATCCTCAGCACGGGATGGGGTGGAGGTGGGGGCAGCGATGGGATGGGTGGCCCAGAAATGTCTGGTCAGATACTGCAGGCTCCACCACCATAGGTTCACCAGGGTGTTGGGCTGAAGGATGGGAAACGGCGCCAGCGTGCTCACGCCGACGCTGCTTTCGTTTCGCAAGTGTGGTAAAGCCAGAGCCAGGGCAGCCACAGCAGGAAGGGGAAGGCAGCAGCAAAACTGGCGGGTGCTCAGGACCTCCCACGCCCTACCAGCACCTGCGCATGGCTGCTCCACACCAGGAGCCAGGCTGATTGCTAGCGCCCTTGCTCCCGGCTGCACGTGGCCTCACACTCCATTCTACAACCCAAATCTGGCACCCAGAACACGAATCCAGCATCCCACACCTGGCACCCGAAATCCAGCACTCATCCCAGCATCCTGTGTCAGAGCCAGAACCTGGCTGCAAGCTACACCCCTGCCCCAGGGCCCAGGCTTTGAAGAGGAGCTGCCAGCTGTGGAGTTGCAGAATTGACCCCCAAGGGATGAATTTCCATGGATGAAACTGATTTCAACCCGCCTCCTCAGGGTCTCGCTGCCTTTCTGTCCATCCCGTCTGTGTGCTCTCCCATGTCTCAACTTGGGGAAACAATAGAAGGGGCCCCACAGCCCCTGACAGGTCAGCAAGGAGCTGCTCCCATCCCCCTGCAGCCTCCGAGATGCTGCAGTGCCCTTGCAGCTCCCCTCACCCCGGTGCAAATGCCTCCTACCCAGGAGCCTGGGTGCTTCGTGCACCCCTGGCTTTGGCCATGGTCCTGCTGTACAGGTCAGGACTTTGCCAGGGTCTCATGGTGCCCAGAGCCACAGCAAGGGGAGAGGCTGAACGTGGTGTGTGGGGTGGGAGGCTGCAGTGCCAGAGGGATGTGGGATGGGTGTGAGACTCCAGCCTGTGCTCGTGCCACCTTCACACATCTCTCCTCATCTGGTAATAATCATCCCTCCATTCCCTGCTTTGGGGCACCCGTCTCCTTTCCTTGTCACCACCCCTCCTCTAGACTGGCAGGTGTCACAGAGAACCCTAAGTCCCCGCAGGGTGGTGGGAGTGATGCCACAGCACCCCTTCCCTGGTGCCATTCAAATTTGTGGGGCTGGTGGCTTTCCCCCCTGCAGGCAGGAGCAGTGACCTCATGGCAGCTGTGGCATCTTGGTGGGGGACACAGGTCAGTGTGTGGGTGGCATCACTGCCTCCGAAGCATGGCCTCTCCTTTCCCATCTCCATGGGTGCTGTTGCCCAGGAAACTGCGGGCAAACATGGGCAGGGATCCAGAGGGGTGAAGGGTGTGGAGGAAATGCCAGCTCCAGGCACCTGAGTGAGGGCCAGGCCAGCTGAAACGCCAGCGATCTCTGGAGATTTCCCATGTGCCAGGCCTGTGCCACAGGGCCATGGCGATTCTCGAGTGCTCGGAACCCTAGTGTAGCCCTGAGCTTGTCCTTGAGTTTGGGGTGCACCAAATGCAGCAGGGTTCAATGCTGCCCACCCTGTGTGTCTGGCACGGGTGCTTGAGTGCATCCCAACCCAGTGTGTCCCAACACTCTTCCTGAGCACTTTGAGTCCCAAGCAGCACTGGGTCTGGATCTGGCCCCGAGGTCTCTCCACTGGTGGGGTGCTGCATGTAGAGTCGAGGGCTTCCTGCCCTGGATCACCCCCCCAGTGCTTGTGTGTGTCCTAGAGTGGGAGGAGGACAAAGTTCACCTTTGGGGTGACAGTACATCACCAAAATCAACCAGTTTTCATTTAAAGCAACTTCTCGGAAATGGTTTCCACCTCTCCAGGCTCCAGGCCAGCCCCAGAGTAGACTGGGCTGCCTGGAGAGCTGCAGAGATTGGGGGACCACGTGCCTTGGGATGGTGGTTCTCGTCCTGGTCCCTCAGCTCCCTGACGGAGTGCTGGAAGGACTGCCTGGAGAAGGAGTGGGCTGGTAGTGGACACCCTCTGCCATCAGGAGGGAGATTGGGGTAGAAGTCCCCACACAGGCTGAATGAGCCCACTCTGGGGATGGCACAGGTGTCCCTGTACTATCAGGAAGGACCCCACAACGAGGCAGGGGAAGCTCCAGAGAAAAGCCACCAGCTGGTGTTTTGCCCTTTCAGCTTTTCTATCTTTATTTTCTCCCTGGCATGTCCTCCACCTCCAGTCCTGCACGCAAGGAGAGGGACTGGTCTATGACGGCACGTCATCTTCCACCCCATGGTGGATGGTATCAGAGATCCTGGAAAATCCCCAGAATTGTTCCTGGTTTGCCAGTGATTTGAAGTCACCTCCTGAGAGCTGCCTTGCTCCCCAGGACAGACCTGGTATGTTTGCAACGCTGTGCAGGTGTGCCATCCATGCTCCTGCCCTGGCAGCCCCCAGCACTCCATGCCCCTGTCCCTGCTGTACCGAAGTCTGCCCCTCACCCAGCCCCAGACTCAGCTCCCCCCCAAGCCCTGCTGTGCCCCTGCCCCAGGCTTCACCAGCAGCTCACACCCCTCTGGCCCCAGGCTTCGGATGAGAGCCGTGACCTGGGTGAGTGCCAGGGCAGGCAAGCGGCATCGGGGATGGGAGGAAACGCTGCAAGCATCACTGCTCCTGACCACAGGGAACTGCACCCCCAGCAGACACAGCTCCTGGGGATTTTCCACTCCGATGCCTAATAGTTGTCTGGAAAAAACCCTGTTGGAGGATTCAGCCAGCCTGGGGAAAGCCCTGGCTCAGATGAGCAGTGAGATGGATGGGCAAACCCGCAGCGTCCTGAGGCCAGTGGCTGTAGAGGATGGAGACAGGACACCGTGCTGCCCTCCCTGCCAGCCAGCCTCAGTGGCACATGTGGTGCCCAGCTCACAGTGCGGGACTTGTGTTTCACAACACAAACAAGTGTGGCCGGAGGGGACAGCCCTGGGCACAGACAAGGGCTCTATTGCTGCAAGCTCATATTTTGGTTGCAGGTCCTGAGACTGTTGATCCTGCCTGTGCCTTGGTCACAGCTGGCTGGGATGCACTGAGCTCTCTGTATGTGTTCAGCATCACCCATGTCAGCTCTGCGCCGGGCTGCCTCGTCCCTGGGATGTGGCTCTCCTCTGTGTGCTGGGGGGAAGCAGAGTGCTAGGGACCCCGTAGGAAGCACATGCACTTCCCCTAATGCCACCTAGGGCAGGACCCAGGTCCCTGCCCCAGCGCAGGCTCTGTGCTGCAGAGAGCATGACAGCTGGGGTGCCTTGGGCTGCCCAAAATAGCTGTCCCCACTCCCCTCGCTGCCTGGCTGCTGGGAGCTATCCCATGACGGTGCCCCACGGACATGGAGCAGCTGGAGGCGGCTGCCATCCCACTGCAGCTCTCAACCTACCACTCATGGGCTGCTGGACGCTGAGCACCCCGGGCTGGAACAGCATCGCCCCAGGGACTGTGTCCCCCAAGCGCCATCCTACCCTGGTGCACCCATGGGTGCTGTAACCAGGCAGGATGTGTGGCCACAGCCCTGGGGCTCTGCAAACCCACTGTTGCCCCCACAGCCTGGTGCCCAGAGGCTGGGCAGGGCTCACAGACCTGCTCCCAGCTCCTGTTGCAACTTGGCAGCCAGCCATGTGCTGCAGGGTGCCCCCCTGTCCCTGTCCCCATCAGACCACGATCCAGCCATACACAGGGATCAGACTCGTGTCTCTCTACCACTGGGTCCTCCTTCCTGGCCCAGCCAGCTGGCTCTTGGGCCCTGGCAAGAGACCGTGGTGCTGCTGCCCTCCTTGCTCGGGGCTGGTGCTGCAGCCCCAGGAAGCTGTGGGCAGGCAGGTGGCTGGGAATAATTCATGGCTGGGTGCTGGGGCTGGGCTGTGCAGTGACCCTGGGGTGCAGGGTTGTGGCCCTCCTACAGAGAGTGCATGGGGTTGAGGGACAGGGCACAACAGCTACCCCACCAGGCTGGCGAAGAAGCAGCCAGCACTTGCTCACATATGATGTTTGGCAATTCAGGTCCCTGGGGATAGTCCCCAAGGCCATCTCCTCAGCCTCCTCGAGAGCAGTGCAGAGAATGAGGAGCTGCCTGGTCAACTCACCCCACGGAGCTCCATCCCACATGACACGGGGGTTTCAGTTCTCCCTGGGGCACGCACATGGTGTAACCATCCAACCAGACATGTTCCCTCACCCATCCTCCACCATTGTCATGCATCTGACCTCGGATGAAATTCCCTGTGGGGAATTCAGCCAAGAGTCCCCAGGGTTGAAGCGTGACAGTGTGTGTGTGGGGTGTATGTGTGTGCAATGACGGCGTGGAAAGAGCACAGCTCTCTGCAGCTCTCACATCCCTCTCCAGCCAGGGTGCTGCTGTAGGCCCTGGCCAGGAGACCAGGTTAAGTCTAGGCTAGTTACAGATTAGTCCTGGGCCTAACAGTGAGACTGAGCAGGCCCAGACCTGTGCTGTGGGCATCCCTTGGCAGTGGGGTGAGCTCAGCCAGGTTAGAAGCTGGGCTGCAACAGGAGTCTGCAGGGAGCTCATACCTGGTACCCATCACGTGCACATCTGTGTCTTTATCTAAAACAACAGTGAGACGCTCTCCAGTGAGCACCTTTCTTTTTGGCAGTAGAAATAATGAATAGAGCTCTTTTCTTCTAAGAAATTTCTGTAATAGCTCAAATGACTAAAATGGGGTAACCCCTCCTATGGACAGGGTCTGCGTGGGTGCTGTGTGTGGACTGGAGGTTCGTTCGATGCTGCACAGCTCAGGGATCCGGCACCTGAAGGGATCTAAGAGTATCTGAAGTATAATGAATAGCATTTAAAAATACACTAAAAGAGTCTGAATGCCTTTCTCACTGGGATCATGAGAAACCAGCATCTCCTGGTACAAAACAAGCACCAGTTGAGTTTGGAGTGGGGGTCCCAGAGTGGGAGGGGGCAGCTGGAGGGTTCCATTGTTGAAGTCCATGGACCTGAGGATAGGTGAAATTCCTGGTGCTGGTGGAGATGAACGAGTGCTACGGCTGCTGCCTGCAGGCACAGCCAGATGTGAGTATTGAGGACCCCCTAAATGGCTGAGAGGGGGGCTCCCCAGCACAGGTCCGGAGGGATGGAGGCAGGGGCACAGCATGGACAGGGACCCAACCGTACCCGGGGTGGGGGGTCACCTCTCTGCCAGTGCTCCTCTGTGCAGGGACCCCCGGGGGACCTGGGGCCGGGACTCGGGGGAAGCTGCCGGCCTGAGCGGGGCGGAGGAGGAGAAGGAGAAGGAGGAGAAGGAGAAGGAGGAGGAAGGGAAGGAGGAGGAGAAGGAGGAGGAGGAGAAGGAGGGCCGGGTACCCTGGAGTCCCCCGCCGCCAGGAGGACTGGGAAGGGGCCGGGCTCCCTCTGCGGACAGCCGCCGCTCACTGCAGCCTCCGGCAAAGCAGCCGGGGTCGGCTCCGGGCCGGCTCCACCGGCATCTCGGGGATGCTGTGTGCGGGCGGTGCGGGCGGTGCGGGCAGTGCGGGCAGTGCGGGCAGCCCGGCGCTGGGCCCTGAGCCCTCGCTGCTGGCAGAGACAGAGGCTGCCTCCTCCTAGGGTGCCCCACGCTTCGTGTGTGCCGGTGTCCCCCGGCAGCTGGGCACCCGTCATTCCCAGGGTAAATTCCAAGGGTAAAGAGGGGGTTCGGAGCCGTTCACATCAGGTAAAATCCAGATATCCCTGCCCTGTGCTGCTGGGAGCATCCCCGAGCCTGAAAGCAAGCTCCACAATGCCCAGGGACAGGGAAAAGGACAGGGACAGGCAGCCTGCAGGCATGGCCAGGGTCTGCTATGCAGAGCTGCCTGTCCCTGGGGCATGCACCCTGGTTGGCCTTGTCTTGTGCCTTGCAGCTCTTAATGTGACTTGACAGCAGTAAGAGAAGCAGGGGACGGAGGGGGTAACTGAAATGTTGGGAGGGATGGCCCAGGCCAGGGGAGCACCCAGGTATATGGTCCTCATGGGGTGAGGTGAGATGCTGGGGTGATGGACATGCAGAGCCTGGTGAGGCTGGCTGGCCCTGAGCTCCCACTGCTTGGATTTAGAGTAATTTAGGACTTTTTTTGGTCCAGGAGACAGGAATTTTAGGACAAGCTGGAGGCAAAAGGCTCAGTGTCAAAGTGGGCTGAGTCACAGCACTTTTACAGGAAGACCTGTTAAGGGCAATCATAGGCTGATGGACATCACATCTGTCCTGGAGAAATGCGGGAAGCTGAGTTGGGATCTAATTATAAAGGACCAAACGGGTAGGGATCTTACCTCATGTTGCCTTTTCCTTGTGGGAACTTGACCTCACTTGTCCAAACCTATTTGGTCCCTTCCTGAGACAAGGAATTCACTTGATAGAGACACCATGGAGACCAGCAAATAGTCTGGTAGGATGAGCATGGTTGGCACATCCACAGAGCCCAGGGCTGCCAGCACGGAGGGATGCTCGGGTGAGGGTCCATGGCACCTTGCAGAGGGTCCACACGGGACATGGGGCAGCCAGGCCTGT
Source organism: Aegotheles bennettii (assembly GCA_013398125.1). Classification (NCBI taxonomy): domain Eukaryota; kingdom Metazoa; phylum Chordata; class Aves; order Caprimulgiformes; family Aegothelidae; genus Aegotheles; species Aegotheles bennettii. The sequence goes on from VZRW01000182.1 coordinate 80,925, forward strand.
GGGTGCCTGGAGGCTGCTCTGTCCTTCACTATGGGGCAGGGGCAACGCCAACCCACTGCTGATTGAACTCTGCAGGCCCAGCTCTGCGGGCGCTGCCATAGCGACGAGGACAGAGCAACACATCGAGCAGCCCGAAACAGCACGGGATCAAAACGCCTCATTTCACCTAAAGCTGGGTGGAGGGCAAGAAGGGGGCAGCGGTCCTGGCTGACAGGGGACAGCAGCAGAGCTGCCCTGCGGCTGAGGGCCAGGGAGAGGTGGAGGGCCCGTTCACGGCTGCCGGCAGAGGGAGGCAGACACCGAGGCGGCGGGAGCGGCGGAGGCGGAGCGGGGGATGCTCCGGTACCGGGACCAGCGGCTGCGCGGGACAGGGGGACATGGGGACAGGGGCCAAAGCCCGCGGAACCGGGGTGGCGCGGTGTGCCAACGGCCCCGGGCTGCTCCAACATCAGCCATGATTGAACTCTGAGCCTTAATTTTGGGATGCAGCCCAAAGGTTGTTTCCGACCCCGCAACCAGCCCAGCCAAGCACCGGGCACCGGGATGAGAAGGTAACGGCTTTGCCCAGGGTGCTTTGGGGTCAGGGAGATGTGGACCTGCCCCGGCGGCACCAGCATCCTCGCTGCATGGACATGGAGCTTATGTCATTATCCCCAGGAGCCCTGTCCCTCCGCGGCCTCATCCCGCCCCCCATGAGAAGTGCTGCTGCCCCTACACTGTGCTTCTGGGGTTCTCACCCCACGGTGGGGGTTGGTCCTGCAGGTGCTGCTCCTGGGGCACATCTGGTGCCACCGGTGCGCCCACTGCCCGTGCCAAAGCAGACTGTGCCGGGAGCTCCCACACAGCCATCAGCACTGGATGCTGCCTGGGTGTGTCCCCAGCTAAATTTAAAAGACTTTGCGGTATAAATATCCTCCGTCATAAATAAACAGAGAGGCTAGATGCTTATCGGGACCTTCCTGGCAGCCTCACTCCAGCGTGTCGGGCACCCTGTGCAGTCCTCGTGGCCCCCCCAGGGCTGTTGCCTCTGTCAGCAGCACAGCTGGGTCCTGTGCTGCCTGACAGGGATGGGCAACAGGGTCCTGCCCCATGCCATGGCCTTGCCTTCATCCCACCAGGCCCTCAGGGGAATAGGTCCAGCAGCTGCCCTTCTTGGAGGTGGTGACTCTGGCTGTTTGCTCACAGGAGCTGGGATGGCCCCAGGCCTCGTGCTGTCCCTGCCACCAGCCCTGTTTGCCTGGTGCTCTGGGAACAGATTTGTGTGGGGACAGGGAGCAGTAAGGCTGGCACGCTCTGTGGCTGGTTTGGGTCACCATCCACCTGGTTCTGAGGACCACTCCGGGGACCTGTGCTGCTGGTCCTGTAGTCTTGGGCACCCTGAGACACTGCTAGCCCAGAGCTGGTGCATGGGGAGTCCCCAGGATGCTCTGGCACTGCTCCTTGGGGACAAGCCACCATGGGGCCACCGTAGGGCAGGGCCAGAATCACAGTGAGGAGTGGGGCCAGGACCACAACAGGGAGAGGAGCCAGAGTACAATTTTGGATGGAGATAGAGGTGCTGGAGTGGAGCCAGAGCCATGTGAATGGGAGGTGAGAACCAGGCAGAATGGCAGGAGCAGCCCTATGGTGGGGGCAGGAGGCTCCCGTCAACCCAATGCCCACCCCTGCCTGCCCACCATAAGTGTCCCAGCACTGCTGCTGTGAGGCCACCTCATGGCACCAGCCTGTTGCACACCAGGGTGCATTGTCCCTCTCAAAACCCTGTCAGCAGGAAGCTCTGGGGCTCTGTGAGTGCCCCCTGGGATTGAGGGCTCTCTGTAGGATGTGCAGCCTCCCTGCAGCCCACGGGAGGGCAACAAGGCCAGAGCAGCCAACTCTGTGCCCCCACCTGCCCCTATCTCTGTATTCTGGGCCAGGCTTTTGGTCATTTCCAGCCTCTGTCCTGCACCCTGCACCTTCCATGAGTGAGGCCTCTCCAACCCTCCTGCCACACACAGGCTCAAGCATCCCTCTGCTAGAGTCAACAGCATCTCTGTGACCCAGAGTTGTGCCAGGAGTGTGGGCTGAGCTGGGAGGGGGTGCTCTGATGGGGATGCTGCCTTGAGCAAAGCCCTGCTGAGCTGTGCCATGCCACACTGTTTGGTGGCCATGAAGCTATGGGAACCCTGGGCAGACAGCAGGTTGGCCGCACCTTGCAGAGGTGTGAGGGAAAACCTCTGGCACGTTGGCACCTGGTAAAAGGTCACCAGAATTTGCCTGGAGCCGGTCCCCAGTACTGGCAAACTGTTCCTGGCTGGCTCAGATCCATCCTCTTCACCATCTGCAGCCTGGGGTTAATGAGTAGCTCCAGGGTACACAACTGGAGGGTCATTAAACAGCAGTCGAACAAGCTGGGGCTGCCAGCAGCACTCGAACAAAGGGGGCTGATTCACTGTTTGCCCTGCAACAATATTTACTGTGGCCGGGAGTGAGGGAATGTTTGTGCGGGGCAGGATGGCGGGGCGGCACAGGGACTGCACCTGGGAGAGGACCGCACACACTGCCGCATCCTGCCCGCGGCAGGCAGGCTGCCTGGCATGGGCATGCACACCCCTGGCTCAGTGGGGTGTTCCCCTGCCCCCCGGGATGTCCAGCCACCCCAGGGAGCTGAGCTCATTGAGCTGCATGGGGCTAGGGCTCAGCATCAGCCTCCCCCAGCCTGGCAGCCCGCTGCAACATCCTCACCTCATCCTCATCCTCACCATCCTTGGGACCTCTGAGTCTGTTCCCAAGGGAGGCAGAGAGCCTGGTTGGGGGGAACAAGGATGGGGCAACCTGGCTGAATGTGGGCAAAACCACCCTCCTGGCTTCCCCCAGGAGACCTCTACCCCTGACCCTGGTGTGAGGCTGCTCGTGGCTGAGGGGTAGATGGGAGGGATGCTGTGGGGTGACCTGTGTCCCCCTTGTTCCTCACTTGTCTCCTTTGCTGTGCCCAGAAAGCCAACGGGGAAGGCTGCTTGCTGGTTAGCTCACTACCTAATTAGCCCCGCCTGAACATGTGTCACCTGCACAATCGATACGCTCATGCTCATACATACGTGTACACACACACACACACACACATGTATCTGCACACACTCGGCAGTCCCAGGGCCAGGACACCCACATGGGAACAAGCTGCATCCCCTGGGAGATGCTAAGACAAGAGAGGTGTTCAGCAAAGATGCTTCTTCATGCCAGGGCCTGCCACACAGCCAGCTTCCCTAACGCAGAAGTGATGGGCTGGGGCACACCATCTCCGTGAGCCCTTGAGCTTCTCCAGGTCCAGCCTACTCGGGACTGCCCAGCACAGCCTTTTCCCACAGCTGTGCAGGTACTGCACCTTGTTGGGGCATCTCTGCCTGGATCACCCTCCCATCCATATGCTGGGACAAGAGCTGCCAGGCTGTTGGTGGCTGGTGGCTGTCGGGATCAGGAAGTGTCCTCCAGCTGACACGTCCTGGCACATGCTCACAACATAGGGACCATGCTGGCCATGGTGGGTGTGCATGTGCAGCTGCAGGGTGAGTGAGCAGCTGGCACTGACCCCGGCTTCCTCCCCAGCATCCCACTGGTGTGTCAGGACTCACAACTGTGGGGCAGAGGGGTCCCAGTAAGGTGTAGCGGCACTGCGAGTGCCCTGCCCCAGCAAGGGGGACTGCCTGCCCTGCCTGCACAGGCTCACGGCACAGCAGCCCACCTGCACACCCCTCCCTGCCCCTCTGGGCCCTGCAGCCTCCTGGGCTGAGGGTGGAGGGGGGCAGATTCCTTTCCAGGTGGAGGATTTTTTACCTCGGGAGCAGTGAATTATCCCCAGCCCATCACACACAATCTGTCTGCCTCTCTACCTGCCTGCTTGCCAAGCTGCAGGCACAGTGCCCACCTACTCTCCTGGGTGCACAGGGTCCCACTGCAGGGTCCTGCCTGTGCACACCCTGTGTCCAGCCTGGGCTCCCTGTGTCCTTGCAGCCTCACAGGTTGCAGGAGCCCGGCAGGGCTGAAGCATGTCTGAGCACTGGCTGTATGAGCTTGGCTAAAGTGGGGACCTGCACCTCTGTCCCCAGAGGTCTGAGAACACCCACAGCAGAGTAGGAGCCAGTCCTGCTCCTCTTCCTGCTCTGCTTAGCTGCTCCAAGGTACAGCATGCAGCTCAGCCATGCAGAACCAGACCCTGTACCTGAGTCCCAGCAGCCATGGGCTCAAATAGGTGTCCTCAATGGTGCTGTCAGATGTGGGCCCCTGTGCTGGCCCCTGCATGGGTCAGCAGTGTGGGGGGCAACTGGCTCCATTTGTTTCTGCACCCTGTGCTGCTCTGGCTTGGGGCTGATGCAGGCTGGACCCTGCTGTCTAGACACCTGTCCCATGTTGGGTACACCTGGACCACTCGAAACGTGGCATCCCAAGACAGGACATGATGGCTGCATAAGTTTCCCAGCAGAGACAAAGATCCCCAGATCTGGAGGTGACAGTGCTGAGGATGTCCCCCAAGCTGGCACACTGGGGCTGGGCAGCCGAGCTGGAGCCAGGACTCCTGGGTCCCCAGCCAGGCTTCAGCAGCTGAGGCATCCCCTTAGCATAGCACTGCAGGGGGGTGGGAATGGCCAGGACTTGCTGAGTTCAGCCCTTTGGTACCCACTCTTTGCCTGGGGCATCCTCATCCACCTGCATCTGTCAGGGGCAGGAGCAGAGGGGACAAAAGCCTGTCATTAAGCAGCCCAGGGAAGCCTCCCTGTGCCCAGAGCTAGCCCCCTGCCCTGATAATCACACTCCCCTCCTTAGCCAGCCCCTCATTCAGCCCTGATGAAGGGGAACAGCAGGGGGTCCAATTAGAGCTGAAATGACAGGCTGGGGCAGGGATTCTGCTCTACCTGGCCTGGCCTGGGGCGAGCATCGCTTACAGGTTGCCCCCACAGGCCAATGTGGGGGACAACAGGGACAACGTGGTTTTGATGGCATACTGGTGTCCAGTACCCTTGCCCTAGAGACCCCTGTGATCCACTGGCACTGGCACCAGGGCAGGGGCTGCAGATGCTGCCCAGATGCTGCCGCAGGGGATCAGCCCATGCTCCGCATGTCCCTGTGTGTGCCAGGCATGTACAGCCCCGTGCACATGTGTGTGCAGGTGTGCCAGACTCTGCCACCCTCCTGCACCCAGGAGCAGGTTCCTCCAGCAGTGCAAATCACTACTGTCCCATCCAGGACAACTTGGTGCTTTACACCATGGCAGGCCCTGAAGGGACCACACGAGCTGGACACATTCTGGCTCTGCTGGGACATCTGGATCCATCTGTGGCCCCAAAGTCTGGGTCCCTGTGGCCGGTGCATCCTCATCCTCTGAGTGTTAGCAAGGAGAGGGTGCAGGGCAGGCTGCAGGAGCCCAGGCGGGGAAGGGTTACGGCCGCAGTGGGACTCGGTTCCCAGCACCTTCCCAGCAGGAGCTATGGGGCTCATTAACCAGATGGTGTTGGCAGTGTTGGAAGTCATTAGGGATGGAGACCTGAGGTCCAGGGCCCAGCCTCTGGCCACTGAGGGTCTCTATCCCTTGTCCCCCAGCCAGGATCTGGCCTCACTTGCTCAGGGAGGAGGCCCCGACTCAGCAGTGATCCTGGCCAGCCCCACTCCTCCATCCCATGGTCTGCCATGCAGTACTCCTATCACTTACCTCCTGCCCTCGCACCCAGAACCCTGTGCAGTGGCTGACGGGACATAGCACCTGAGTCGCTCCCTGAAAAACTTGGGATGAAGGGAGTCCTTCTGTCCCTTCAGTGGGAATACAGTCCCTGGGTCTGGTATCAAGGGGGGCTCCTAGCCCGGGGGTCCCATGTATCCCTGCTAAGGGATTGCCCCATTGGGACCCTGACTGCCCCTATGTTTCCCAGGCAGCCCCTGCTCCGGGTGGGAAGAGCTGTGGGTAATTACAGACCCTGGCAGTAACACTAATCACAGGTTGTGGGAAGAAACAGAGCAGGTCAGGGTGCCTGGGGGCCTGCATCTCTCCTGCTCCAGCCAAGAGCCCTGCATGGGCCCTGGCACAATCAGGAGGAGGGCTTGGAGGCAGAGTCTAGCATGGCCTGGTGGGGATGTCCCCATGACAGTTTCCTGGCTGCTCAGGACCCTGAAATGGGTCTGGCATCACCATGGTACCCAAGGCCCACACTCCAGCTCTCCTTGAAGGATGCTCTGGGACTGTTCACGGCTGGGTGGAGTTACTGGCTTGGTGCCTGTGGCTTCTCTGGGGCTTAACCCTGCACATCTCTTCCCCCATGCTCTCTGCCTCGGCTTCTCCATGTGCAGAAGGAGGGGTGGGCAAGCAGGCATGTGAGCTGTCCTGCTGCTGGGGCAGGAGTGGTGGCACAGCGTGAGCTGCCCTGGGCAGGCTGCGGGGACAGTGATGCACAGCAGGGCTCGGCACAGCAAGCGGCTCCCACGCTCCTGCCTGCAGCCAGGGCTACACCCTCTGCTCAAAACTGCATCCTCACCCACAGTGCAGAGCTGTGAGCGGCTCTGTGCAGGGAAGGGGTTTTCCATGGGCAGCATGAGTTTGGCTGAAGGTCTGGCCCCTTCCCAGTGCCAAGCATCCCCATGTGGTTGGTACCATCCTACTCAGCAGGAGGGAGATCCCTGCTCACCAGAACCATCCCAGCCTGGATTTGCCTACCCAGCTCCCAGCCTTGGGCAGCCCCTGCCCTTCTGCCTGATCCCAGTGGGTGCTCCTCCTTGGGCTCCGGCACTGGGAGATGCCTGTCCCCACCAACAGTGATCCTCCAGCCACATCCTTCAGCCACAGCAGCAAATAAATGGCACCCAGGCCTGACTTGCCCAGCCAGTCCGGCTGCCCCAACCACCCGGTAGAGAGGTGGCAGGTTTCTCCCCACACCTCCCAGCCCCAGCGTGACTCAGTGCTCCCAGTCACGGGTGCTCCCAGCCCCGCTCCCTCGGCGCCTGCCCAGCATCACCCAGGCAAGGAGGCTGTGACACTGCGGGGAGTCAGGCAGCACCAGGGCGGGATGCCGGAGCCAGGACATGGAGCTGGGAAGGCAGGGCAGCGGCCAGGGTGATGCGTTGCTCCAGCTTGGTGCTCCAGGAACTTGCCCATCCGGATGGGGAAGAGGCAGGTGCCAAGCAGCCATCCGGGAAATCGTGGCAAGACCCAACACGACTGGCCTGACAGGCTGGGAAACAGCCAGAAAGAGACAGCCCAGCCCCTGTGTCACAGCGTGGAGCCACTGCTCTGGGGAGAGGCACCAGGAAGAGCTCAGGGCTGCTCCCCAGTCACCTGCCCACATGACAGCTCTCCAACTGCTGGCGGTGCTCACCGGCACCCAGCTGCGTGTCGGGAACTGCTACTGGGACACTTCCACGTGTGTGCATGTGGAGCAGGTGGGCAGACACACACCCTGACACCCACACACCTTGTGCTGCACACCCCTGTGTGTACATGCATGGCCCCCCGCTGTCCCCCCCACAGGGGCTGTGCAGACATCCCAGGCCAGCCTGAACACCCCCCAAACATGCTGTGTGTACATCAGCATCGCCCACCCCCACATGCACCTCTGCAAGTGTCCCCACCTGAAAGCATGTGCACCCCTCACATGCATGGACGTGCCCTACACACAGCCGTGCATCCCATACACACCATGCACACCCACTGCATCCATGCACAGCCCACCCAGACCCTGTGCCATGGGTTTCACCCCCATGCCCCACCTGCACACCCATCACACATGCAAACCCTCCACATGCCCACACACCCCATTACCCCACTCCTTCCCCTGCCCCATGGCTCAGGTCAGGCTCCTGTGTGCCTGCACCCTGGGACAGTGACACAGACACATGGCACAGTACCATGGGCACCCCCAGGTCACACATCTCCACATTCCCATATGTCCCCCATGCACACTGACCCCCCCACCTGGTTGCTCCCCCTGTGGTTGTCCCAGTTTGGCCGGCATATGGTGGCCATCCAGGCTTGTCCTTCACCTGTGTGGCCTCCATTCATGTGGCCACGCTGCCTTGGGCTCAGCCATGGCCTGTCAAAGCCACCACACATGTTGAGACCGGCATGAGACCACAGTCCCTTGGGAGGGCAACCAGGGTAGGAGTTGCTGCCATGCCAGAGGGGGTCACATCTCATCCCGGCACTGGGCCAGGTCTTGGCAATCCCTGGCACAGCAGGTTTGGAGTGTGCCATGCCAGGAGGGACAGGCAGGCGATGGGAGAGGCACGTGCACTCCTTGCAGACAGTGAGCCATCCTGAGGGGCTGCTGGGGGATGTAGGGTGAGGGCCCCATGCACCTCACCAAGCAGGGGGCTGTCAGGAGACCCTGGCCACCACCAGCCCTCGGCTGGAGCAGGAAGCAGGCGAGGTGCCAGAGCCAGGTTGCTGGAGTGGGGCAGGAGGCAGGGAGCATCCTCACCCTTGTGCTGACCCCACCAGGCACCTGCTGCCCCCTCTCTCCGCACCCTAATCCCACAGCATCCCCAGCACCCAGTGCCACCTCCCTCCACCACACCCTATCCCCACGACACCCCTGGCACCCAATGCCACCAGCCAAGTGCTTCCCAAGCACCGGAGGCCTCAGTGACAGCTGCATTTGCAAGTTCCAGACCATCCCTGGTGACCCTCCCAGTGTGCCCGGGTGGGGACATGGGGCAGTGCAGGTGGCCGCGAGCAGGGGCCGGGGCCGGGCAGGCTGGCTGCCGGCAGGCTGAGGTTGCTGGCAACATCTCTGCACTCTTGGAAAGAGGTGCGGTGAGCTGGGGCAGGAGGTGGCAGGAGGTTGGCGAGGCTGCATGCACTGCCCAGGGCCAGGGCGCTGTGGCTGGCAGCAGTGGCAGACAATGCAAACCCTTTCCCCCGGCTGCCGGGGGTGAAGAGAACAAGGGTGGGTGCTCCCTGCGGGATACAGGACCCACAGCACTGAAGCTTTCCTGGGGCAGGGCAGGAGCATTTGGTCTGCACTTCTGGGGTCCAGGGTGGGAAACCCAACCGCGGGGCAGGGAGGGCACCCCGGAGGGTCCCCACAGGGACAGGCGCCCATCACCTTGCTTGGAGCCGTGTGCGGCCACTGGAGCAGGCACAGGCTGCCAGCATGGCCGGGCGTGGGTAAAGGTTTTGGCAGCAGAGGTGTCGGTGACTCAGAGGTGGGAGGAATGTGGAAAATGCAGCTTGGCCGCCATGCCACGTGAGACGCAGGCAGGGCCAGGCCTGCCAGCGCGGCGGGCTCCGTCCCGCATGCACCACGCAGCGACGCTCGGCCGGGGCAGCGAGTGTGCCCTGCTGACGAGGCACCGCCAAGGCCCTAATTAAGTGCGTGGGTCGGCAGGACGGGTTCAGCTCGCCCTCCTCTGCAGCGTTGAGCAACCCTGCGGCAGCCTGGCACGGCGCAGCCGCCTGCCCAGCTGGCAGTGCAGCTGGCCAGGATGTGCTGGGGAGCCCAGGGGCCATGGGCTCAGCCCCTGCCTGCCACAGCCCTGCGCTGGGTGACAGTGGCAGTTTCACCAATCATCGCCAGTGGCTGGGCAGTGCAAAGAAAAGCTGCCTGAGCTTACAGGGTGGTGGGGTGTGGGAAGTGGGGACCCCAGCTCCAGGCTTGTGTGTCCCACTGTGACATGTCACTGCCCTGGTGCCCATGGATGTTGCCTGTGCCCCCACTCTAGGCACCCCAGCCCAACTCCAGCCCTTTCCAAGTATGTTTGCTTCCAAATATACCTCATGCTGCTGGAAGAAGCTGCCCAGGGACTCCCCAGTCCTCCCAAGGTGTCATTTGGAGGTGGCACGAGCTGCTTCTCCACTCCTAAGTGCTTCCAACCACACCAGGACAGGCAGAGCACGGCCCTGGAGACCTGCTATTGCTGGCAAGACCTGGAGCACCGGCATTTGCAGGCAATGTTGCCTTCAACCAGGGATGGAACTGACCCTGCAGGAGCAGATGGTAGCAGCTCCCAGGCACCCGCATTCTCCACCCAGGGCAGAACTTGCGTGTCCCTCTGGGAAGGGCCAACCCGTGCCCAAAGGGAAGCAGCTGAAGGATTTAGTGCCGCAGGGAGAGGGAAAGGCTGCTGAAAGGTGGGTCCCAGCTGGCTGCTTTCCTGGAGCATCCCGGGAGCGCAGGCAGGACTTGGGCTGGCAACATGGGCAGGAACGGGACCGGCTGCAATCCAGTTAACCACAGTGCTCAGTCACCGGGTCAAAAGCTGGCTGAGTGAGGCCATCAACAGAATGTGTGGCAGAGGCCAAATCCAGGCTGCAAAGCACAGGGGATTTGTTGGCATCTTCTCTTCCACCCCGGACTGTGCTGATGACCCCCTCCTGGAGGAGGGATAGGTCCTTGGGGTCCAGGTGGGATGAAAACAGAATCCAGAGATTTGTTTCTGGGGAAACAGCTATGTGACACTTGCCCACCTGTCCTTGGCCTACCAAGGGATGAATTGGAAAGGTGAAAAGTGAGGAGCAGAGGGTTCAGGAACCAGGGAGCACTCCCAGTGCAGTGGTCTGGGAGCTGGAGTGGCGTTTACTGGCAGGACTGGTTTGGGTGCCTGGAAAAGGGTGTGAGAGCCAAGAGTGATGCCATAGCTGGGGTAGGGATGTCTGAGGGCAGAGGGCACCCTCCAGACCATGGGCAGTGAAAGGTGGGAGGGCAGGAAGCTGTGGGGTCAAAGTGAGTCAGGTGCAAGTCACAGCCAAACAAAAGGTGAGATGCTTGGATAAGAACCGCAGCTGACTCAGAGTTTCCACCTCGTCCAGAGGGTGACCACAGGGGACAGCTAGGGACCAGTTAGGACCCCTTTTGCATGCAGCCAGCTCTGGGAGGAGGTGGCGATTGCATCCCAATACCTTCAGGACCCCAGAGATGATGGGGGGAGCAGCACCTGTGGCCACCCAGGGTCCCCACACAATGCTGGTGTCCTGTGACATGTAGGGTCCTCAGGGGGATCCCAGCAGGAGCCCAGCAGCCAGCCTGGGAACCTGGGCTGAGAGCCCATACCTTCCTGGAATGCCCAGGCAAAGGCTGTTTGAATTAAATAGGAGAGATTTCCCCCTTATTAGCGGGCTATTAATCACATTCAGGGTTTTTTTTTTAAATTGAGCTGTTGCACAACAGGTTGAGTAACAGCCTAATAACAGACTGTAAATCTCAGTTGGCTCTCCAGGAGATTACAGATGTTAATAACAGATAATGACCCACAACTCACGAGCTGCTCCTCTTCCCCGCCCCTTTGATCCTCTGCTTTGCCCCTCACCGTACCCAGCCCCCAGGATGGAGCAGGGCTGCAGGGAAACCCCCCCAAAAATGCAAACACCTCCAGCACCACCACCCAGCAGAGCTGGGCGCCTGCAGAAACCAGCCCCCACTAACCCCAACTTCTCCTGCAGCCACCTGCCACCACCTCTGCAGTGCCCCGCATTGTTTTTGGGGTCCTTAGCTCCGTGCCCTGATTCATGCACATGGAAGTGTAGCAAAGCACCTCCCTACCCATGGCTGCTCTCCTGCAGCCTGGGGGTGTGGGCTGGGAGCAGTGCAGGTCCCCTGGAGATCATGTGCCCATGGGACTGGTGTGAGATGTTTGGGGCAGGCAGGGCTCTGCCCCAGCTCTGCCAGCCCCAAGCCTGCCTTCTGCCACACCCTGGGCATAAATAGGGAGCCCCATTCCATGTCCTCTGTGCCGCCATCAGTGCAGGGGTCTGGGTCTCATGTACAGGCAGGGGCTGCTCTTGGTCTTGCTGCCATCCTGGACATGTCAAGACCAGAACATATCACACTCTGCATGGGATGGTTGCACTGAGACAGGCACCTGCTTGCTGCAGCAGCCACACAGAGGAGCTAACCCCTGTGAGACCTCCTGGAGAGGTTTCCAAAGATGGTGCCCTCCCCACCTCCTTCTGCAGCCCCCATCCCTACCTGCCCCCTTGACCCAGAGGCTCTTTCCCAAAATGGGGGCTGACCACCTGAATGCATCCCTAAGTGACATTCCGTTCTCCCTGGATGTGTGCACACACTGCCTGCATCCTTCCTCCAGGATGCACACGCCCCTGCAAGCCCTGGGGTGGCCAGGCAAGGTGTTGGCTGCGCAGGCCTTGGCTCAGACCTAGGCACTGCTCTGGGGACAGAGACAACCCCGAAAGGGCTCATTCTCTCCCTGCCTGGTGTACTGGCTAGGAACCAGGGGATGGAGGGACCTTGCAGGAGGGGTTGGATTTTTATTGTTCCCCAAAGAGAAAAAGGAGGGAAAAGGGGGTGGGAGTGGCTTTCTCTTCTCCCTCATCCTGAATCTGGCACCACCAAGCCAGGGCAGAGGAGCAGGGTGACAAGGGGTGCCTGGCTGAAGGACTGGTGCAGCCTTTGCCATGGGATGCAGGGTCCTTCCATCCAAAGGCCCAGAGGATGTCCCCTGGGGGTGGCAGCCATCCCCATCAGCATCACCCCAGGACCCCACAGGATCTGGGCCTGTGGCCGCTGCCATGGGGAGGATGCAGGTGCTGGTGGGAGTCAAGGGATAGGGTGGGGGAGGAGTCACCCGGCAAGCAGGGCCGGCAGGGGCAGTGAGTCACTGCCAGCTTTCCTTGTCAAGGTGGGACTGCTGCAGCCACCTGGCATCCCCCTGCGTTCCCCAGTCACACCAGGCAACCGAGCAATGGGTAGGCATGGTAAAACCCACTCCCCTGCCCCAAGAGCTCCTTCCCCAGCACACAGGGGGCTCTCGGTCATGCCAGGAGCCTGCCTCCATCTCCATCAAGTCAGACGTGGGGCAGGCAGTGGTGGGGTCCCATCCCATGTGTGGGCACCTGATAGATGTCCCCCACTCTGCTCCTTGCAAAAGGGTGCAGATGGTTGAGGGGTGCTGAGTCCCCCTGGGACAAGCTCTCCTGCCACGCTGTGCCTGCCCAAGCACTGTGTACACATCAGTGCCATATGGCAACAGTCGCTGGCACTGGCACTACCAGTGGGTTATGGAGAAGGATGGGGAAGCAGCTGTGTTTGCTGTGAGAGGCGCCTGCCGGCCAGGAGCCATGGGCCAGCGCCCAGGATGGTGCCTCCAGGAGCACTGTGCTGTTTCTCCAGCAGACCTGGGACACTGCTGAGATGGACGCTAGGAGAGCTCGTTCAGGCAGAGCCTGGTCTCCAGCATCTGCCTACAGTGAGGATTATACAGTGACCCAAGGGGGCTCTGGGGTCCTCCTGAGCAGGAGACATAGGGCAACCAGCCTGCAATGTGGGAGCACCAAGCACATCCCTCTGGATGCAGAGATGGCTCAGGTCTGTCCTTCCTGCAGGTACAGTGTGATGCCACCTTGGGCCATGGGGCAGTGTCCTCTCCACACCCAGAGAAGGTGTGGAGGGAGGGTATGAGGGGTGTAAAGAAGATGAGCAAGGAGAAGAGCACTTTCCCAAGAGGAGGAGATGCTGGTCCATCTGCAAGCATGCCTCAGGGGATGCAGCAGGAACAGCCGGGCCACTTGGGTTGCTGGCTGTCCCACCCAGCCCAGCCTCCAGCGCCTGGCACCCCGTTAGGCAGATGCTGAGCGGCACTCTCCCTGCCGGTATGTGGCACCAGGGCCACTGGTCCTTTCCCTAGGGACACCTCACAGGATGAGGACGTTGCCACTCCCTGGTGCAGGGAATGTGGACCAGGGCTGCCCCAGCCGGTTTCCTTTCGGATGTTGTTCGTAACCCCGTGTGTGAGTCAGGGTGTTCGTGGGTGCTCTTGCCCTACGCTAGCCCCATGGTCCACCTGGGTGGGCAGTGGGGCTGCAGACACCTACCCAGCCTGTCCACAGCCACGTTTCTCCACGACCCCCACAGGGACAAAATCTCCTCCGTGCAGCCCTATGGGGAAGGGAACCTCAGCAGTGGGGTGCCAGAGAGGGGTGCAGGCAAGGGTGCAGAGGTGTCCCTACCCCAGCACCTAGGGAGGGCTGATGGCCCTTCTCCATCCCTGTTCCTTGGGCTTCCCCCGCAGTCAGGGGCTCCTAGGGGCAGGGTGACAGCCACCCCGGCAGTGATGAAAGGTGACAGAGGGGAGGTTTGTGGCCGGGAGGCTGCTATAAGAGAGCCCGGGACCTTTGATATGCAGAAGCCTCCGGCCGCTGATTGCATTAGCGGGTTTAGTGCCCGAGCAGGCACCCAGCCCCAGTTATCAGGAGCAGACAAGCTGCTAAAGGTCCCAGCTCCCATTTTAGATGCAAATGACCCTGCAATTGTGGACTTGGAGGGGAGAAGAATCCCAAAATCACCATCGGGTGGAAGCAGACCTGGCTGGAGACAAAAAGAAAGGTTCCCAGGTGGCTTGAGTGGCCTCATAATGGTCCCATTGATGTCTCAGGTGCAGGGCATCGAAGCCTCAATGCCTTCCTGGAACCAGCTCCTTTATGGGAAGTGCAGATTCCCGGAGGAATCTCTTACCGTCCCCACCACCAACCTGGCCCACTTGCATGTCCCCCTGCCTGCCACTAATGTCCCCAGGGCAGGCAGCTCCTGCCCCAGGGACTGGAGCTTGGCTCTGCTTCCAGCTTTGAAGTGCATCAGATTGGACTAATGGGGAGATGCATCCACTAAACTCACCCAGAGGGGCTGGGAGAGGCGATCCCCCACCCAGGGCAGGGGTGGTCTGGTGGAAGTGACCAGGCATGGCCAGAGCCCCCACGGTGTCCCCTAAGCCCTGCCATGCCCTGAACCCCTTATGCCCATCATGTCCCCATTTGCACCAGGTGAGCTGGAGCAGACTCATTGGGTCAGCCCTGGATTTGAGTCACTTTAGGAGCATCCTGGCTCCCTAAATCCACCCAAGCACTTGGAGCAAGGCTGGGCCACTCTCCCTGCTGCAATGTGGCAGCCCCCAACTCCCTGCGGCAGCGAGGAAAGCTTTCCTCCTCCTCCCAGCACCACCTCAGTGCTGCTCTACTGTCCCTGGGGCACCTTGTGCTACCCCATGCCCCCACCCCACACCTGTGCCCTAAGCTGCTGTGGGCTCTCCCTCAGGTGGGGGAGGGGGGGCTGCCCACCACCCCACACCTCCCTGTCCCCATACCTGGGCTGTAAGCCTGCCAGTACAGGGTCCACCAGGCCAGGCTTGGTGCGGGGAATGCCTGGGATGTGATTTCTTGCCCACTGCCCTGGGGGCCACACAAAAAACAGCCCCACATGCTCCCCCAGCTCCACAGAGAGCTCTGCAGCCCCACAGAGGCCAACTGCAGCCTCACAGAAACTCCCCTTGACCCCCAGCAGCCTCAGTCTCAGAGCAGGAGGGGTGTGGGGTGGGCACAAAGGACAGCTGTGGGGCCAGGGTGCTCTTTCAGCCCCAATGCCCTGCTAAATACTGTCCAGCCCTCCTGCCCCCAGACTCTGCCCACCCCACAGCATGGGTACAGCTGTGCCATGGACTCTCCAGCAGCCTCCTCACCCTCACACATGTCATGAGTTCAGTCAGGTCTTGTTCATCTCACATCTCTATGAGGGACAATGGCTTTAGGGCCACCAGCTCGAGGAAAGTCCCCTGGGTACACTGAATCCCACAGGGCACAGGGTGCCAGGGGAGCAGAAGGGGCTGAACTGGCATGGTAGGGAGCAAGGGACCTTGGGGTCTGTGTGGTCACTTGCTCACAGTCACCACTGCTTTCCCAAACCAGGAGATGGGCAGGCAGGTGTGCGGGGCACGGCCTCTGTGTCCATCCCTGCAAAACCACGTGGCTCTGCTTTGATTTAGGTGGAAAATTCCCTGTTTGGCCGGGAACCTGGGAGGCTGGGGGACTCCAACAGCGGCTACGCTCAGTGAGGAATTAAAAGTGTGTTTTGTTGGAAAGATTTTTCCTCTCCTGACTGGGGAGGTGACATCCGAACCTTATTTTCCTTTCCATGCTGGGACACGCGCCAGCGGGGCTGAGTGGTCCCCGGGGAGCCATGGGACGCTGCGGCTGTGCCAAGCCCCTCGCCAGCACGTGGGAGGTAGTGGTGGAGTGGGACTGGGATGAGGCAGGGAAGATGGAGACAGGGAAAATGGAGGCCGCTAGAGGTTGGGTTTGGGCTCCAGGCTGTTTGCCTGTGGCCCGAACACGCGCCGAGGTCAGGCAGGGAGCCGGCTCGGCTGTGGGTTTTAAAATAGCACCTCGTCTGCCAAGGACCCTCCTCCTCCGCCACGGGCTGGGTGGATCCCGGCCTCGCCGTGCACCTTGTGCTGCTGGCGGAGCGCTGCACGCCCGGCCGGCTCCGCTCCAGCCGCTGCGGGCCGGGAGGCAGGGAGGGGTGTGCTGGCTGCTCCTGCACCAGCCCAGCTCGGGGACAAGAAGCCTGTGGCCACCTTTGGGAACTGTCTGGCCAGGGGACACTTCTCCCTAGGCATCCCCAGGGCAGGCTGCTGGGCCCCAGCCCTGGCAGCAGGGAGCTCTGGAGCAGGTGGAGAGAAGCATCCCCAGCTCCCAGCATTGCCCCCAGCAGCTGGGGGTTCATAGAATCATAGAATAGAATCATGGAATCATTATGGTTGGAAGAGACCTCCAGGGTCATCAAGTCCAACCTTTGTCCCATCATATTCCTAATCATTAGACCATTAGACCAAGGTTCCAGGGACCCTTCACCCCAGGGCAGTCATCTCTGCTTTGGGACCATGCTCGCAGGATGGCAGTACCTGCTTCCTGCAGGGCACTGACTTAGGGCAGGAGCAAGCTGGTGTTGCTATATCAGGACCACGCAGGGAGTGCAGAGTGGTGTGTGCGTGCTGGGACTGGAAAAGCCCAGGCTTCCCCCTAATCCCTCCCCTGCAGGACTGCCCTGCTATGCCACAGCTTGTGAATGGCAAACAAGTCCCCTCGGGAGCAACATCTTGGGAGAGATTGCCCTCCAAGGAACCTGCTGCCCTGCCAGCCCTGCAGGATGCTCGGTGATTGAAGGCTGCAGTAAGGATCTTCCTGTCTTTTTGGATGTGGGTGCTGCCCTGGGGTGCGCTGGCAGCCAGGCACAGGCTCTGTGAGAGCTGGAATGCTGTGGCTCCCACTTGACCTACAGCAGCACTGCCAGCACCACACACACGGGTGCACATTCACTTGCAGATGAGCTTGCAAACCATGCTCATGCCACGAAGCTTCAAAGCTTGACAGGTGCTCCAAGACAACCCCTCTCCAACCCCAGAAATGGCTGCAGCCCCAGCGAGAGGGAGGGCAGGATTCAGGCTCTGGGTCTGCAGTGATCTTTCTTCATCCCTCTCCTGCCTGCCCAGATTTGTCTCTGTGCATCCTTGGACCCAGAGCACCCAGAGGTCCCCTTCATCCCCCTTGTCTGCATTGTCCCCAGTGCACACTGGCACCACCAGGGAAGGTGAAGCAGCCGGTTCTCCCTGAGTGACTCATGCTGGAACACATAACGTTCACCATATTTCAGGGCTTTCAGCTTGGATGAGAAAAACATCAGGGCGTAAGAAAGTTTTTTTGCAAGCTGCTCTTAAAACACTGGAGGGACAACTTCTCCCATTTGCTCCCACTCTACTTTTTTAGGAGAAAAGTAGCATTTTTAATAAAAAGTCCTTTTGATTGTTTATAACATGGAAAACAGACAATTAACGAAAATGTTTTGTTTTGATTTATGCAAAAAAAAAAAAAAAAGAAGAAAGCAAAGACCATCGGGTCCATCCCAAACAGTTCCTGGCTGCAAGCAGTGAGCAGAGAGTGCGTAGCCCTGCAAGCCGGACACGCTGCCTCTGCTGCCTCCTCTCTCCGCCCTGGCCCCTCTGGCCGAGCCTTTGTGTAGAGGGCCAGGGAACCACACAGCCGCTGTGCCCGCTTGTCGCCTGCCCGCAGGGCCGTGCCGTGGCCATCCTCAGCAACGCTGCCCATCCCGGCGTGGTCCTCCCGGGCGCTCAGCATGGTTTTGCTGCTGCGTTTGCTCGCAGGGTTATCTGCTGTGGAGCTGGTGTTGGTTTTGGCACGCAGCGCCGGGACCACACCTACTATTTAAATACCACAGCCAAGGGCTTGGAGGGGAAAAAAATAAAAAAATTAAAAAATGAAAAGAAAGAAAACGAATATGAAATATTTGTTGCGGTTTGAAGATACACACACACATGCACACACAACACAAACACACCAGCCTGGCTCCGGGTCGCTGGCAGCCGAGGAAGGAAGACTCCGGCTAAGATTGTCTTCAAAACCACTCTGGCGGCAGAGTCTGCCGAAGGGAAACCCTTTGGGCCAAAATTAGCCCCTGCCACATGCCAAGCTGGAGCCTGCTCTCGCCCAGGCTGGGGAAGCCGGGGCAGCCCTGTCGGCACAGCCGGGGCCAGGGAGCCGTGCCAGCCCTTCCCGGGTGGCTGCCCTCCCACTGGGCTGCGAAAAGCTGGGGAAAGGGTGCCAGGGATGGAAATCCCCAGGGAGGCAACCTTCATGGGGATGGGAGGGTTTTCCTTCCACAGCACCCTGGAATAGCAGGTCCTCTCCTAGAAATGTCCATTTGGGTGGCAGCACCCACAGTGGGACCAGGGAGGCTGGGGATGGAGATGAGCAGCACTGCCACTCAGTGCTGCCATGGGACAAATGGACACCCAGCAGCTAAGTATAGGCTGAGGCTAAAAATGAGGAGAGTGTCCTATGGGAGCAGGTAGCTTCAGCCACCCTGCTGTCTTTGGGACCAGGGGGCATCCAGGATGGGCTTGCTGACACTCTGACACTGTCACTGGCGTTGGCACCATGGTGGAGGGGAAGTGGTGCCATTTTCTCCCTTGTCCCTGTTCAGCTCACCCCACCAGGGCAGGTCCCACTGCCCCCTTCCCTGGTGTTGGCCCTGGCGAGGTGGCTGCCAGCATGAAGCTGCAGCAAGGTGGCCCAAGGAGAGTGGGTGGCCATGCTGTGCTGTGTCGCACCATGAAGCAAGGCCTGCTGAGGAGGCAGGAGCAGGTGGATTACTGGCACCTTCCTTTCCTCAGGCTCCTTCCCAGAGAAGTTTTCCTGATGATCTCACTGGATGCACATTTCTAAATTGTTTGGTTGATTGTTTCATCATCGGAGGTCAATTAAAGAGAAGGCAAGTTCCTGTCGCCCCGCTCCGAACCCCTTCACTGCCAGAGCCCCAGAACAAAGGGAGGAATTGGGCTTGGGCTCAGCCAGCTTGGATTCCCATTTGATTATTTCCAACAAGGGAACGAATCTATTTTGGAGCTGGTATTCCCAGGGGATGAGCTCACCGGTGCAGTGCATGAGCAGGGTTGGGGGGGGGGAAATAAGAAATATAGCCTTTTGTAATGTGTTGCAAACCTATTTACTACTAGGGAGGCTGGGTAATTAAATGACACTTCCCGGAGCAGAATGAAGCAGTTTTATGTAATGCCAGCACAAAGGGGTTTGCTCGCGATGTGGAGCAGTCGCTGCTCCTGCCGGGCACTGCTGTGCATGTCATGGGCAGGAGGATGCACTTTCATGGGCTGCGTGAATGCAACTGCACTGCAGCACCCGCGTGTGGCCGGCTGCGAGCCGGGGCCGGTGTCCAGTGCCGGAGTGGCCTCGGTACAGCGCATGTCCGGGGGACGCGGGGTGGCGGCGGTGGGGTGGTTTTTCCGTACGATGCTCTGTGGTGTGGGATTCACACTGGCGAGGTGCCTGCAGGCAGGTAGCTGCACGGCAGGAATAACAAAAACAGATGTCCTGGAAAACAGCTTCATGCCACCTCCCCAGCTCCCTGCTTGTCTTATTGTCCCCTGGGCTGTCCCCTGCTGTCTCACACCAGGGCTGAGTCCCCATGGGTGCCAATGACTCATGGAGCAGCCCATTCGCTCTGCCCCACATCACAGCTCCCATCAGAAAGTTGTTCCCCCACCAGGATGGCAATGCCCCGCATACCATGGCCACACTGGTGCCCAGCCTTTGGGGCCAGCCGGGCTTTCTCCAGGCTGGGAAATGGTGTGGACTTGAGTGGAGCGGGGCTGACCGGTGCTGGGCTCAGTGCCTACGCTTTCCCTGCCTCTGTGCATGGGCAAGGGAGGTTTCCATCACCTGCTGAGGGTCCAGGCTCATTGGAGGCTGAATGTATCACCAGGGAGGAGGGATGGAGGCTGCTTGAAAAGAGTGTTGGAGATTTTTACCCAGATTATTTGAAACTTTCGTAGTTGAATTGCTCATACATGATGTACAGCTAATAATCACCAACGCATGAGAGAAGGGCTCTAATGTGCACATCCCCTGTGCTGTGCAGCCATACCATGATGCTCAGATGTTGGGAAAAATATCCTGGGTTCCTCTCGGCCTTCCCTGTTGCTCACAAGGAACCAGAAAACAGCAATTCCTCCTTTTTATCCCTGGAGCTGCTGGGGCAGCACAGGTCTTCGCTAGAGCTGTTGTAGGTGGCAGCCAAAGCGAGTGGATCCCATGGCCACCGTCCAGACCCAGCTGCTGTGGTTGAGGCCAGGGTAGCTCGCTGGGACAGGGGACAGGATGTGGCCCTGGGGTGGCACGTGAGCACACGCGTTCGCACGTGAGGCCACTGCTGCGAGGGCTGTCTGGATGCTGCTGCGAGGGCTGTCTGGACGCCCCGAGCACATCGTGCTACCAATGGAGGCTGTGGTGTGTGTTTCAGGTTGGGACATCTCTTGGCACCCCTCTGAGAAGGGACATACCCCATCCATCATGGTGCTGGACCCTGTGGCTCTGTGCAGAGCCCGGTGTTTACAGCTTTCCTATACCAGTGAAAGTTAAGCAGTGGAGGAAAAACGTTGCTGTATGTTATAGAGGAAGAGAGGTAAAAAGGGCAGGAAATTTGCACCATGTCCATTTCCCCTTGGCCCCTGGCCGGTGCTCATTCCGGATTTGGGATTTGCGTAGGCAGAGTTAAAAATAACAGGGGTATATAAAGAAGGATGGAGAGGGCTGCACTGGCCCCGCAGCCGCCGGGGCACAGTCAGGCAGCAGGCAGAGATCAAAGCAGGATGCGGTCCAGGCGGCGCAGTGGGGCTGGGAGCGCGTGCGGGGTCTGGGGGTGCCGGGGTGCCACTGCACTGGGGATCAGGGTGCCCAGCTCTGCCTGCTCGGCAGTGTCCCTGAGTGGGCAGCTGGGCAGCACCTGTGGGAGATGAGGCCATGAGGGTTCCCATAGGGAAAGATGCCACCCCTGAGCCCTGTCCCTCCGCAGCATTTACTCCATGGTGACATTCAGCAGGAGGGACCTGAGCCAGCTCCCCCAGCCAGAGAGTTGTGTGGGGAGCCTGGATGTAGCCCCCAGACAGAGCACCCAATCCAGGGGTGCTGCCTGCCTCCCTGAGCCCCTGGCAGCCCCGGTCCTTGGCCGCACGTCCCGGTGCTCCCCAGGCCTGGGGCAGGCAGGGCGGACACAGCAGCTCGCTCGGCTGGTGCAAACGAATCTGCCCTCTGTGCCCTGATAACATTGTGTTTGTTGCAGAGCGGGAAGAGCCTGCCAGCACACGATAAGAGCAGATGACTTTACTCTGGACCTGCTCCGGATTGAATTATGCTTTAATTTCATTTTCAGTTCCTCTTTTCTTTTAAGGAGGAGAAGGGGGCTTGGGGGGCTGTGGGCAGGTCTGGGGGCTCCTGGACCCTTTCCAATCCAGGCCAGCCCCAAGCAGAGGGGAGGACAGAGAATAAAACCCAGACAGATCCTCTTTTTGCTCTCAGGGATGTAACTCCAGAGAACCACAGCAGCCTGGCGTGTCCTGTGTGGGTTCCCATAACACCTCCCCATGGGATCCCCTGCAGAGCTTTTGGGACTCAGTTTTTGCCTCCCACTGAAGCAGAAGCTCTCTGGGCTGTGATGCTGTGGCCCATGTTGGGGGGGCTCCACAGTTCCTGTCAGAGAGGGGGCACAGAAGATGCCCCAAAGGCGAGACATGGGTTCGCTCCAGGCCCCCAGCTCCAGCTGACGGAACACAGGGGAGGGATGCAGTGCAGGTGTTTTTCAGTTCCCAGTGTTTTGAGGGGCAGGCGACTCCCCAGTGTCTTCTGGGGGTCCTGTTGGGTAACCTGGGCACTGATGCCATCTCCAGCAGTGCCGTGGGGCATCTCCCCTTTGCCTGCCCCACGTGTGCTGCATGCCGTGGGGAGTGTGCCGTGGCACCGTGGCAGTGTTGGCAGGGCTGCTGGTGCTCTCAGTTTGATGGAGCCACCTCCTTCGTCACACCACGCTGGGCATGGCACGCTTGTCTGCTGCCAGATGTGTCAAGAGCAAGGATAACCATTAACTCTTTCCTCTTTGGCCATCACCTGAGTGAGCAGCCCTTCCCACCCTCTGTTTGCTCTCCTGCCGGGACACTGTTTGATCTCCCAGGATGCCAGCAACTTTACAGCCTGCCGTGGTGGCGCGGGAGATAATCCACGTTTCCTAAACGGGCTTCTGTCAACAGCGAGCTGTATGCGTACTGACTGCTCCTGCTCACCTCCCTCTTGGCTCTGAGGAGGGTCTCGTGGCCGAGGGGCTGACTGAGCTTCAGCTGGGACCCCTGCGTGCCCACCCCATGGCTCACAGCAGGCAAATCCCTCCTGTGCTGCCTTCCCCAGATCCCTGCACGGTCAGCGCTGGCAGCACTTGTGTTGGTGCGGTGCCTGGAGTGGTACCGCGCCCCTCCGAACCGGCCCTCCCACCATAGCATCACTAACAAGAGTTTCCTGGGGAATATCCCACATTTGCAAGAAATATTGGCTGTAAAAATGAACCCGATCTGCTGGTGACGCCTGTCTTAAAATACGCCAGCGCTGCACGGGTGCAGATGCCAAAACTGCCTGAAAAAGGGGAAAACCAAGTGGAATGAGTGTTTGTCTCTCATGGCATCTGCTCTCACTTATCTATAAAAGTTTGGGGCAGGAACTGCCTTGATGTTAACTATTTGGCCAAGAAACAAATAATGGGATTAACCGGTGACTTAAATAAGCTACTCTGGGGGCCAGGCTGAAAGGGATTTCAAGCGAAGCTCACATGCTTCTTTGCCACTTTGGAGGTGTCTTTTTCTGAGGAAGGACTTTGTGGACCGTGTGTTTTGACCCAGAGGGTGACATTAATAAACCTGCTCCCTTGCTGGCAGCTGGGCACAGGGGGCCCAGGCAGCGACCCAGCACGTGCGCTGAAAACCAGGGCAGGGATTCTTGGTAAAAGGGGGAAGATTTGAATCGTTGTTGTTCCACTGGATTACTGAAATAATTTATTGCAATGCTCCACCCTTATAATTAAAGCATGGTGATGAAAGCAACTGGTAGAGTAGCTTTGGATCCCGAAGTAGCGTGTGCATGCACCTCACCTTCAGTGTTTATATTTGTTTTTTTAAAATTGGACTCCTTGCTTCTGAACAGCTCAGGCAGCAGCCCCAGTTCTTAGAAAGGTATCTGGGGATGGAAAGCCCCAGAAAGCAGGGAGACGGGCTCCAGTAGATAAGAGCCATTGCTTCTTGACAAGCTCAACAGTAGCAGGGCCATTCCTGGTACTGGTTGGATGGGGGCCAGGCTCAGGAGGTCTCGCTATGAGCTGGACAGGGCAGCAGAGAGCTCCTGGGGAGTCTGCTCAGCGCTCTGGGTCTCCGTGCCACATTCTGACTCACCGGCACAGAGTGGGGTTCCTGGGTGTCTCCCGCAAGGTGGGACATCTGGGTCCCCTCATGTCCCCTGCTGTGGGAAGCCCTTGGGAGGATAGCACTGTCCTGGGGTTCCATGGGGCAGATAGGGTTGTCCAGCTGGTCTGTCCCCCGCCATGGCAGAGTGGCCAGAGCCTTGGCCACAGCGCCTGTCCCCAGGCAGGGCAGACAAACGTCCCGTAGGGGCTGTGGGGAGAGATGAGGCGATGCAGGCAAGGTGCCAGCCCCCCGGCAGGGTCTGCTAGGCGGTTATCTCGCCTCGCACACGCACCCTGCGTGCGGCCAGATGGGAGCTGGTGCGCCCTGGGCTGCTGATGGCCTCACCGACAGCACTGGCGTGGGGGGGACGCAGCCCCACAGGCGCTGCTGCGTGAAGCCAGCGGTGCGGGGTCACCGGGGCTCAGCTCCCCGGCTGGCACAAGCACCTGTTGCGACGGCGCCTTTGCTCGCTGGTGCCCGGCGTGCTCTCGGCTGTAACCCCGCACCAGACCTCGGCACGCTCCCGCTGGCGTCCGCGCAGGCTGCCCTGTGGCGAGGCCATTGCCCCTGCGCCACTCGGGACAGGGTGCCGCCGGCCCCCCGGCTCTGCGATCTCCAGGCCCCCTCCCCGCTCGTCAGGGCACCGCTGCGCCACTCGCGTCGTGGGGACGGGCGGGAGGGACCCCCTGAGCTTCGCGATCCCGCACCGGCACCCCTGCCCCGACTCCAGCCGTGGGGCAGGACGCGGGACCCCGCCGCGCTGCCCCGGCCCAGCGGAGCGCCCTCGGGCCGCGGG
>VZRW01000182.1:115149-279077 GCA_013398125.1 Aegotheles bennettii
AATGTATAGGGGTGTGTGTGCATATATAGGGGTGTACGCATGTAGATATACGTGTGTGTGTATATATGTGTGTATTTGTGTACAGATACATGTGTACATACGTGCATGCATGTAGATATATGTGTATATATGTATATATGTGCATGTATGTAGATATATGTGTGTGTGTATGTACACAGGTACGTGTGTATATAGATATACACACACCCATGGGTGTCTGTGTGTATGGGACAGCCCCCACAGAGGTGCCCGTTAACCCCAGCCCCCCGGTTTCCCCACTCCCCAGAGCTGGAGGGGACGGACAGGACGGTGACAGAGGAGGCCCGTGGGCAGGCAGAGAGATGGCGACGGGCGCAGACGTGCGGGACATCCTGGAGCTGGGCGGCGTGGAGTCGGAGAACACGGGCACCATCAACAAGAAGGACATCATCAACTCGGATAAGGTGAACGGCTGTGCCCTAAGGGGCTGCTGCTTGCTTTCTAGGCACTGACAGACACTGCCCGTGGTGTCTGGGGTCAATACTGGAAAAAAGATGGAATAAAGTATGTTCCTACCATAGTCTGCTTATTTCTGGGGCTTCCTAGGAGTATCTGGAAATGCGTGGAGGGCCCCGCTCTGGGGTTCCTGGTGTTCTCAGGTAATTGTTTGGGGTGGTATTTGAGCTGGAGCTGTGTAAGTGGTGTCCTGGTGAGCTGGGCCTGGCCCCGGGACATTTTCAGCTGTCTCTAAAATTCCCATTTTGTGGAGTAAGCGTGAAGTGTATTTACCATCTAGCCCCTAAGCAGATGAAAATAATATAACAGTGTTCTGTTTTAGAAGGAAAAACCCATTGTCTGACTTGACTGAACAATAAATTTCTTCATCCACGGGAGCAGTGCCCGTGTGGGGAAGTGTGTGGCTGGAGTTTGGGAGAACTGGGTTGTGTTGCCTGTGGGAATGTGGGCAAGTCAGTCAGCTCTGTTAAGGACGAATGCCATCAAGTGCTGCCTTCTGTGTGGTAATGTGCTACGGTGTGTTCTTGCCTTCTGTATTTTAAATTCAGGCAAGGTCTTGGCTGTCCCATGCTTTGGAAGGTGTTGGGAAGGTCAGTTCGTGGATAGTTATAAGATGAGGTGCTTGGAAACGAGCTGAGGGAGGTGAAGTCCCCTGGAACTCTGATTTGAAGTAAAGCCTGTGTATTTGTTTAGAAAAAAAGCCCAAAAGAAAACGAAACATACACAACCACCCCATCCCTGAAAGTACTTCCTGGCTGCCCTTGTTTGCCTCCACTGGAACATTTGTCTCTGAAGGAAAGCATGGTGGTTTCATGACTGCCTGGCTGGGGATAGGACACACAGTATGATTGGTGTAATGGAAAACTGACGAGTTTCAGTAATTCAAAGGCTGAAATGTTAAAATCACTGTTACCAGCTGTGTTGGTGAAGGGTCTGTGGGGAGCAGCTCGTTGGTTGGATTCAGCCTGCGATGTGCCATCGAGTGTTTGGAGTTGTGAGTTCTTTGGTGTGGATGTGTTTGTCTGTTAGCTAGCAGAGAGCTGAAGGAGAACTGGTGGCTGCCTGTCTCTTTTGGAGCAGAGAGCAAGATGGGTTTCTCCTCAAATCTACTGTAACGGAAAGAGCGAGGCAGGGGAGGTGCAGGGAGAGGTTTCTGGAGGAGGCCAGGAGCTGTGAGTGAAACGTTCTGAATTTCTGCAAAGTGCAGAAACCAAACCAAAGGTATGAGCCATTATCACATGGAGAGAGCAAAATTGCTAATAACAGTGCAGCACTTGCTCGGGAAATAGATCTGTTCTCAATTAGAAAAGGAACAGATTGATGTCTTTAAATCACAAGAGAACTGTGAAGTACTTCCCAGTCCATTAGTGACTGAGAATGTTAAAATAAAAATTGCTAGGCATAAAAACATTTAAATCAGCAGGACTGAGTAATTTGTTCTCAACTCCTAAAAGAGCTGGCTGAGCTGATCTCTGGCCTGCTGATATTAACTTCTAATAAATCTGGGGACTCTTGGGGAGTTCCAGAAGCCTGTGTTCAAACATGGTGTGTGGTGACCTGTGGGCAACTGCCTCGCTTGGCCTTATGTTGCTCCTGGGCAAAGCGATGGTCTGCTGGGAGAAAGGTGTTTGATGGGGAGTGAAAAGGTGCTAATGTAGTGTCATGAAGTTTTATGGAAGGTAGTTGTAGTCCAAGCTCTGACAGATTATTAGCTTTTTAACGGTGTTTTGAATTTGCTTGATAAGGATGACTGCATGGATTTAATACAATTTATGGCACAGTGTTAGTTTTACTACTGCAAAATACTCTGATTTAAAAGTTGGTAGCGATATGGTAAACAAGCACTTAAAAGTAGTGACGTGGCTGATAGTTATGGATGTGGTACAGTCAGACCAAATGCTCTGGACTACTCAGTAAACTTGGCCCACTTAAAAGTGTGTCTTGTTAGGGAGGCTGTTACTGTGCCTGCCTGAATTCAAAGCTTTAGGAATTTGTGTATGTGATACGAGGTGGCCTGTGTCTTAAAAATCATCAGTTCTGCCAAGGTTTTAGGGGCCAGGCTGAGTCATCTGTGCAGAATTCCTAGTATGGAGAAACCAGGTCCGGAAAAATTCTTTGCTGTGTAAATGGGAGAGTGGAGGTGGGAAGGGGACTTTGCTTTTGTAGGTGATACTGGTAGTTTTGACATGGGACTGCTGCAAGGGCTTGATCAGAACTGGTAAAAACTGAAGCTGCTGCAGAGCAAAGTGACAAAAACTAAGAGAGGGTGGGAAGATGTTTCTAAATTATCTTCTCTAAAAGCCAGAGAATCACTTAAATGCATTAATACCTACACGTGAGGACAGTGCCGCCTAGCAAAAAAAGGCTCAGTGCACCAGCCTGTGAAAACTACAGCCAGATGTTTGACTTGGAATTTAAGTGTGTGTTATCAGCAGCAGCAAGTGTCTGAGTGCTGCGAGTCCTATCACTGAAAGTGGGCACATTTTGTCTGTCGGTGTCTGCACCAGGAACAGGCACTTTCCAGGAGAAATTCAAGGTGTCTAAAACCAGATAAAAGTGAAAACCATCACAGGGCACCAGGTTACAGAGTTTAATGTTCCCTTGGATTGCTGCTGCTGAAGCTAAAGTGCAATTCCTTTGTTTCAGAAAAAATCCAAGAAATCTTCAGAGACGCTGACGTTTAAGAGGCCGGAAGGGATGCACAGAGAAGTTTATGCACTCCTCTACTCTGACAAAAAGTAAGAGCTTATGGCCCCCTGCACAGGTTGTGGGGCAGCCTGGACTTTTGGTGGCAGGGCAGGATCCTCTTGGAACCACGGGCAGTCTCGCTTCCCAGATCCATCCCCCTTTGTGCTCAGCCCATGCTCGTGCACTTCTCTCTTAGTCAGTCATGGACACTGTGTCCTGTCTTCTAAACTTGAGGGGTTTGCTCTGTGGAGGAGATGAATTAGGTACAGAAACAGCAGTCTGGTGCAGACAAGGCAGTGTTCGTACCCTTCTGTATCTTTTATTCACAACCTGCTTTTATTTCTGTGAAAAGAGTTCTGCTGCACCCTGTGTTTATCTTGTTCTGGATTGTGCCCTTGCCCCAGAGGTCTCTTGCATAGTTTACTTTCCAGGTGGTTCTGTTTGAACCCATCCATGCTGTGTATTCTGTCCTCTGATGTGGGAAGAATTGCAGGCTGGGAAGTGCAAAACGTGGAATAAGGCTTAAACTTGGGTTTTCCCACCCTACACTGTGGTGGCAGATCCCACTCTGAGTCTGAAATCTCCCTGGGTTTGTCCTGGGCTGCTTCTTGCTTCTCAGCCAGTGCTTTTCTCCACCACAGGGATGCACCTCCCCTGCTGCCAAGTGATACAACTCAGGGTTATCGAACAGTCAAAGCAAAACTGGGGTCCAAGAAAGTCCGGCCTTGGAAGTGGATGCCTTTCACCAACCCAGCGAGAAAAGATGGAGCGATGTTCTACCACTGGAGGAGGGCAGCAGAGGAAGGGAAGGACTACCCTTTTGCCAGGTTCAATAAAGTAAGTGGGAGCACTTTCAAACAAAAGCATATAAATAGCAGCTGGAAAATACCCTTCGGTCTGCTTCTTGCATGTCCAGGCAGGGAGTTGGCTCTTTCAGCAAGTGAAGGCTGCATTAGATTTGGCAATTGCATTTTAAATTGCAGTGTGGCCTGCAGCCATGTGTCCACAGACTCTGATGTCTCCGAATCGTTCAGGCTAAGTGGGCTCAGCATGTGGTCAGAGCTTGCTAGAGCCCCCCGTGTTTCAGGTGTGCAGCCATCGATTTGGTAAGGAGGCACTCTGCCACCTAATTCAGCTCCTAACCAACATCCTCTCCCTGATTACAGGCTCTGGGTAGTAAAAGATACTCTATTCTGAGTGAGACATTGAAGTTGTAAGTCTTGTTATTTTGCTCAGGATGAAAAAAATTGCTTGGGCTTCATGGCCAAAAAGCTGGCTCGCAGCCTCTTGGCCAGATTCCAGCACAGATGCTGAATCGCGCGGCGTTCCCTCTGAAATTGCTCCTGTGGTATCAGTGTGGTGCAGTACCCTGTTCTTTGCATCTTGTATTAAATTGTCACAATGTGTTGTTGTAATCTCCTGCTGTCTTTTGTCCCAGATGTGTCTGCTTTGAGTGGCTGGGGCTTTCATGTGTATGCACAAAGAAAACTACATCAAGATTTATATTTCAAAGTCAGGACCTCCAAAGGAGGAGCAGAGTTAGGGTGCCTCCATAATGCAATTTCACCCTCTTTATGGTGCAAATCTGAAGGGGAAAAAAAAGCGTGTGCTAACATGATTCCACAAAAGCTCTGCTTGCGTATGACTGTATACAACATTTTAAGTTTGTAACCCACAGAGCATCAGCTCTAACAAAGCCTGGCTTCCTGCAGAGTTAAGTGGTTGGTTGACCTTATATGTTAGAAGGCTCAAGCTCTGACTGATGCTTTTCCTCTTGCTGGGACATTGGTAAGAGCCTCCTGTGGTATCTCTTCTCTGATGTGTAGGGTGGAAGTCTGAAGTGTGACTCACTTACTCAAGGCACCTACCTCGCTGCCGGAGTGAAACTTTGGGACTGTAATTGTGTGTAAGACTCTGCTGCTGTAACAGTTCTTGGCTGAGTTCAACCGAGTTTATCAGAGGGGGCCACACATGGGTGTTGTAATTATATGATTCTCGTTTCCTTAACTTTATCACGTACCGTGAATTGCCAGACAGAAAAGCCTTCAACAGGTCTGCAACCTTTAGATTAGTGGTACAGATCTCAACCATCTGCACAGGCACAATTCCATGGTATTAGGAGCAAGTTGTTACCCTCATGGATCCGTGGTTGAAGGGTAGAAGGCACCGATGAGGAGTTTTGTAGATACTTGCTATGTCAGAGGAATTTTATTTACTTTTCCAGACTCTTCTGCGGGTTCCTTCTCACATGCTTGATATCTTCTGCCTGAATCTGCTCCCCTTGACACAAGCCCATTTTCCCGTGTAGTCTGTTCTATTGGGTCGCTCTTTAACCTGGCTCCTGTGTCACTGCTCAGTTGCTTTGCCTGTTCTCAGTGCTTCCAGTCTCCAAACCAAATACCTCCTCTTCATTGTGAAATCCAAAACATAAACTTCGGTTTCACAGTGTACACTGAGCCTTGATCCAGGGTGTGAAATAAGAATAAAAAAGCAGTTTCATTGGTGTGGGAGCAAAGGCCTCTCAGCCAATATTCTGTTTCTGGCTACCATTGGTAAAGGCTTAGAGCATGAAAATGGGGCAAACATGGAGCACTGTTTCTTAGCTTCTGGTGGGCTTTGGCTTAAGGATTTCTTGGAATTTGTGTTTAGTAGATCTTGCTAGGTGCATTTAGGGCAGAAAGCTGCTTTGTGAATATCCCATGGTGATGTGTTCTTCAGGTTAACTTTGTGTGGTGTGCAAAGCTGTTTTCTTCTGTTTGTTTTAAACTGCTGCCTTGGGGACTCACTTGGTGACTCTGAGACCTTGTGTTACATGAAGCAGTCGTGCTGTGCACTGTGTTTTCTGTAATGTGACGTACATCTGCCCTTCTGTGCCCTGTCTCACCCTTGTTGTTCTCAAATATCCTTTCTTTGGAAATGGGTGGACTAGGAGTGAGCGTTTCATTTATGGAAGCATGGTGGGTTTGTGCATTGGCTGTGTTTCTCTTTATTTCCCTGATCATTTTTACTGTTCAGTTTGTCTTTTCACCACTACCAGGCATTGTGCTGATGTTTTCACAGAACTGTCTCATGGCTCCAGGATCTTTCCTGAGCAGTTTCAGCTAATTTAATGCCCATCATTGTGTGAGTTTATAGTGTGAAATGTAGGACTGAGAGGGGTTTTCTGGGCCATTGAATCCTATTCTTGGCTCTTTCAAGTCCTGCACCATCCAGTCCCTTTCATAAACTGATCAGGTTCGTTTTGAAAAGCACTTGGATTCTCCTGCTCCCGTGCTTCCTTGGGAAGCTGTTCCAGACTGTCTCTGCTCCATTTCTCATTTCCAGGTTAAATTTTCCATGTTAAATTGGCATTTCTTTGCAAGCCAATTTCTTTGTCCTTATTTCAGTTGTTCTTTTCTTTCTGTGGGTATTCCTTTCATTCCATCTAGCATACTCGAAGCCTGCAGACAGATGCCCTTTCAAACTTCCTTTGCTAGGCTCCTTTCTCTTCCAATCTGCTGTGGGAAGGCAAGCTCCCCACCCCATTTCTCACCCTCATTGCTCTTCTCTGTACTTGTTCCCATTTCAGTTCATCTTCCCTGAACAGGGGTCAGTAGTGTTGTAGTTGGTATTCCTGCCAAGGTCTTGTTGTGCAACTGAAACCCCGCCAGCTTCTGATGGAAATCCCTCTCTGGGGGTCATATTTGCATTTTCATGGCTATGTTGCATTTGAACTTAGAGTCATCCTGTAGTTGGCTCAGGCTTTTGATGTGATGAGTTCCCATCTCTCACTTCTCAGCAGTTCTCACCTGAGCAGCCAGGTGTTTTGGGGACTGCCCTTTGCTCTTGTCCCATTCTCTTCTCTGATCAGGCATCTACCCTTCTATCCACTGCAGAGAGCCCTGCTTGCTCTTTTCATGTAGGTATGCTACTCTAGAAAAGTTTTTTTCATGGTGTACATAGGACATCCTTATGGTGTCCAGTAGGATGGCTTTTCTCCTGGTGGAAGTGGTACTTGAAGGTTGAGGTGCAGCGCATCCCCAAGAGATATGCTTTACCTTTGAACTTCTGTGTCTAAGTGATGGAAGAAAGGCAGTAGACCTAAAGAGGCTGTTATTTGGAGACTCAGGAATGTTCCTGTGAGCTGTATGGAGTTCATGAGGGTGACATTTCTGGTGTAAGACTCAGGAGGGCATAGGGATTTTGAAGTATGTTCTACTCACATGCACACAATGTTTTCTGTGGAGGCAGGACGTCCTCAGACTGAGCAAAGTTCCACTGCAGGAGTGGTGGGAGGGGGTAAAGGAGGAAAGCACAGGCTTGTTGCACTTTTGCTTTACCACGCGCTAGGACTTCCCCTAACACAGTGAGTATTTTTTGCTGTTCCTTTAGTACTCATGTGACGCTCGTATTCTGGATAAAGCCCTTGTAGAGCAATGCCAGGCTGGGGCCAGTGGTGTAGGCTTGGCCTTTTAGACACCTGGGACACTTTGGGAATTGGACTGTCATTTAGCCCTGTGGATCTGCTGGAGAAAGGGTGGATGAAGAAGGTTGGGACAAAGTTGTTTGCCAAGTTTATGACCCTCAGTTGTACAGCACCCAGCCTTTCAGATCTTCATAGCACTGTCTGCACCAAACATGAAAGTGGGTTGTGCATCAAAGCAGAAGGTGTGCTAAGGGCTAGGAACTCCTCCTCCTTGCCTTTCCCGTTCTTCCTGTACGAGTAAACGTGTCCCAACCCAAGTAAAAAGTCAACTGTCAAGGCAGTTTGTGTCAAAGTGTTGGTGCTGCTCCATGGGAGGAATGCAGGGAGGCTGGCTGAACCTTGGCTTCACTGTCATGCTACCCTGATAATTTTCAAACCTATTGTCAGGATG
The DNA here is from genome assembly GCA_013398125.1 of Aegotheles bennettii. Classification (NCBI taxonomy): domain Eukaryota; kingdom Metazoa; phylum Chordata; class Aves; order Caprimulgiformes; family Aegothelidae; genus Aegotheles; species Aegotheles bennettii. The sequence goes on from VZRW01000182.1 coordinate 123,189, forward strand.
TGGGTTGCTGACCTCTTCCTGTGTCAGTCACCTGAAATGGGTTTCAGCCTTCGTGGTAGGCTCCCCAGAATGTCATGTTTGTGGCCCTGAGATCACACATTGCTCCTTACCAAGTCCTCTGCCTGCTCGTCATGTTTCCATCCAGGACCTATTGCTCAGGGTGCTGGCAGCTGCCTCCTGTCAATGCGCTGCTCTTGTTCTTGGCTCAGGTATCTCTGCCCTTACCAGTGGGCAGTGAGAAGGGCTGCAAGAGAGCTACCAGGTGTTTCTTTTCTCTGCATAGACAGTGCAGGTACCTGTCTACTCGGAGCAGGAGTACCAGATGTATCTCCATGACGATGCGTGGACCAAAGCTGAGACAGACCACCTCTTTGACCTGGCTCGGCGTTTCGATCTGCGCTTTGTGGTGATTCATGACCGCTATGATCACCAGCAGTTCAAGGTGAGTCTCAGGGGCCAAGGTGTTGCTAGCAGCCTACTGCTGTGGCACATGCAGGGCCTGCTACACTGTAAAGACCAAATTACCCTTTATATCAACTTAATTAGGGGAAAATAATGAATTATTGGCAGCCAGGAATATTGAATTTCCAGCACAGGGCATTGCTGCTTGCTTTGTTTGTAATTAAATCCACTGTGACTTGTGCTCTTTCCCTGTTGTGTTTTATTAGAAAGTTAGAAGGTTTGCCCCTGCCAGGAGAACAACTCATTGCTCCTTGAAGATAAGGCAGCTGGGGAGTTCGTTTAGCTGAGCAGGATATGTGTCCTGGATTTCAGTCTAGCCTCTGGGAGAAGGATCTGCTAACACTGCTGCTCGTGACTTGTGTTCTGACCTGGTGGAGGTTTCTGTCATCTCTGCCCTGAAGCAGGGACCATCAGTGGTCTGAAGATGCAACCCCAGTGTCACAATCATAAATCTCCTGTAACTGCTGGTCCCATGCCTCCTGGTGACATGGGGGAATGATGTGACTTCTACACAACAGTTCCAAATGCTGGAGCTTTTTGCCCTCTGAAAAATGCTCCTGTGAAGAGCCTGTAGCGAAGTGAAATAACGAGAGTCTGCCCAGCTTGGGCAGCCCAAATGCCTTTGGCAGCTTGCAGTAAGGGAGCACAGCTCAGATTCCATGTAATGGTGGGCAATGAATGGTTGCTGCTGATACCTTCTTGGTTATGGCTTGAATGGCCATTGTGTGGAGCAGCTCAGTGGAGCCGCCTGTGCATTTGCCACAGTTTCCTGTTTGCAGGTTTTCTCCTCTTGAGACAACTATCCTTGCATCCTTTTGTCTGGGAGTGCTTCACTGCTGTATTGTCTCTAACCCTCGGCTGTATTGTTGGACCCTCTGGTGGGTGTTTTTAGAGCAGTAACTGTGAACCCATGACAGTTAATTCGTGCAGGTCACTGAGGAAGTCCTCCTTCCCCATGGTTCTGCTGGGACTGGCAAGGCTCCCTGCTGATCTTCCTCCCAGGCACTGTGTCTTATACCTTACCTGACATTCTTCTGCCAGTGGTCCTTGGCTGGCTACTGCCCAAGGTTGTGCTTGGTTCTTCCATAAAGTTGTCCTCCTCTGTTGTCTTCCACAGAAAAGATCAGTGGAGGACCTGAAGGAACGATATTACCACATCTGTGCCAAGCTGACTAATATTCGTGCAGCTCCGGGCACAGACCTGAAGATCCCAGTCTTTGATGCTGGCCATGAGAGGCGAAGAAAGGAACAACTGGAAAGGCTGTACAATAGGACACCAGAGCAGGTAACTTGGCAAGAGGGCATCACTGCACCAGGAGATTTATGAATGGTTGAATCAGTAGGTGGATGAAATAGGCCAGAGGGTGGGAAAGGGAAAGAAAGACTGGACAAGACAAGAGGAACACCTCAGTACTGCTTTTGTTGTTGAGTTCATGTCATTCTAAGGGATACAAAAGGACAATAACTGAGTAATCTGACCGCAGGAGAGAGGGCTAGGGGAGCATAGCCATGGTCTTTGGTAGCTGCCAACACCACCTCTGTGACACTTACCATATTAGTCCTCTGAATAGAAACAAATCTTCAGATCAGTGTCCTTATGAGTCCCTGAGCCCAAGGGGAGAGAATTATTTCCTCGAGAGTAAAAAATCTTGCCAGAAAATATCTAAGACTGTAAATCTGCGTGTTTAGTTCTCAGCTTTGTTGAAGCTGTGTAATGGTCCCAGGGTTTAGAGTTTAAGGAGCCGTGTGTTCCTCAAAGCCTGGGGGAGGGATAGTTTTCTGTTAGCAGTCCCCTCTAATGACAAGTTCATATGTGTGATGACTCTGCTTGTCCTTCCCGCACTGACAGGTGTGCTGGTACTGGCAGAGCTGCTCTAGGTTCCGTGTGCTATGTCTGGGGAGGGGAGCCAGCTCTTCACAGCACTGCATTTGCAACTGCATTTTATTTGGGCTTTTTTGCCCTTCTATCTGTGCTTTCAGTGTCTTTGTCTGGAGGTGGGATTAGTCATTTATGAGTGCTGCTGAAGGGTGCATTGTGGATGTTGTGACACAGTACCTGCCAGTTTGGAGGCTGGCATTGCCATAGATGTGGAGTAATGCCATAGATGCTATGGAGCATGATGTGCTCTGCAAATCCAAGATATTAGGCAGGCGAGCTGGAAGTCGTTCCCAGGCTGGTCCAGAGCAGAGCAGTTATCAGTAGATGGCCCCCTTGCCTTGCTAGGCCTCCTCTGCTGCTGTGATTGCCTTTACGTGCTCTGGTCTGCAGGTGGCAGAAGAAGAATACCTCATCCAGGAGCTCCGCAAAATCGAAACCAGGAAGAAAGAGAGAGAAAAGAGAACTCAAGACCTGCAGAAGCTCATCACAGCTGCTGACACCACCACTGAGCAGAGACGTGCCGAGCGCAAGGCTCCCAAGAAGAAGCTGCCACAAAAGAAGGAGACAGAGAAGCCTGTAAACATTTATCTTTTTATTTTCTTTTTTCCTTCTTTCTTTCCCCTGCTTATGCTCTGGCTGGTTCATGTATTTCCTTCAGCAATCCTGCTTGGATCAGGCCCTCAGCTCCACTGGCAGATGCTGTTTTGGTTACATCTTTTGGGAGGCAAGTTGGTCTAAGGCAGCCATTGTCAGAATCCTCTGGTGTGCTCTCTGTCTCTCCAGTGTGAAAAATACTGGTTTAAATACTGGTCCTGTTTCCCTCTCTGAGAATTGGGATGAAATTATGCCAGCCATTCATTCCTCATGGCAGGGAGAAGCATCTGTCTCCCTGCTTCTCCCGAGTATATTCTGGTACTTCTGTGCAGAGTTGTCCCACAAAGCCATTGTCTTTCACCTGCTTTCTTTTTCTAGTCTAGGTTTCCTTTTCCTTCCCCACTCCTGGGTCTCAGCAGCGTCTCCCCAAGCTCAGTACATTCCACTCTCCTGATCCTCAGCTGTGATCAGAGCAGCTCTGATGGGAGACTTTTGTATTGTGGGAGCTATTGCTTCCTGTTTCTCCCTGAGCCGAGCTAAAGTCTAAGGAACCCAGAACACAGGTTTTGATTCACATTTGATGTTACCTCAGTTTCCCTTTCTGGAAAGAGGACAGTGTGGACTGAACACCTTCAGCAGGAAAGTGCTGTTACAAAATCGCAGATGTTTCTAGTGAGTCTCTGGGAATTCCTGTGCCTCCACCTAGTGAGCAGAGAGCACTGGTATTGTCCTCCAGAAGGGTCTGTGCAGGGAGGGGCAAGAAGCAGTCAGTGCTAGACAGTTATTGCTTGATGAAGTGTGCCTAATGGCCACCGCTTCCTTAAAAAATTGGTTTGGTTTCCCCCACTCTCCGGCTCCTCTGTAATTAATATAATATCACTGGGCACCTTGTGCATTGAATTCCCTCGAGGGTTGTTCTGTTTAAGCTCAACCATGGCTGACGTGTCTCCTGAAGAAAGCAGTTTGTCATTGGTGGTGATGAAAAAAGGGTGGTGATGGAAAATGGGGCTGGAAAGATGCTGAGATGCCAAGGTGAGGGAGTCCAGCCCTAAATATTGCCTCTTGGCTGGTGCCTGTCTGCAGGCATACAGTGGATAGGCACGCCAGGGTGGGCAGAGAAGCTGTTCTGTTGTTGCACTAGCATCATTTCAACCATGACAGAGTCCATTAGGAGTCAATTACCAACTATAGCTGGGAAATGTTAAGAAAAAAAATTGCATTTTAACTAAGAATTTGAATCGGGAGCTGCATCAGCATCATTTCAACAAAGGAAAATCATTTACCAAAGAGTCAATTGAGGTTGAAGCGTTTACAGCATGTACAGGCACGCAAGGCAAAAGAACCCATTTAATTGCTTATGTGCTGAGTGCAGTCAGAGTTGTCTTGGCTAAGCCAATGATGCTGATTTACCCTCACTGCTTGTGTCAGGGTTTTCAGCAACAGGCTGGGGGGTAGAGTTCGGGGACTATGAAAGCCAGCCTTCATCCAAAGGAAGCAGAAAGGACTGTTTTTTTGATTTCAGCCTTCTTGGTCTCTAATAACCCAAGCAGGGAGGCTGCATCCTACCAAAGATCAAAGTGATCCCTACAAGTTCATGAGCCCTTTTGGTAGTTGGAGAATACTTTTTCAGACGTGGTCATGTTTAGAAATGTCTTCTTGGGGCCTCTGTTTATTGAACTGACCACAGATAACTGAAAAAATCTTAATGCCTGGCCACGCAGAGTGGTTTGCAAGGTGCCACCTCAAGAACAAGACATAGCTGATAGAGATGTGAGTGTCATTGGCAGGGAACTTGAGGAATTGAGTCACTGTCCTTCAGCATCTCTTATGATCATGGGGCAGCCCCCATTGTCTCAGGCCTGTCTGGAACGAATGAAGAGTTTGCCACCTTGTATTGCTGTGCTTAAAATGTGAAGTGGGGAAGAAAGAAAATTGTCTAACGAGTGGGCAACTGGCAAAATGTGTATCAACAGCAGACCTTCCTGGAGGGGTGAAGTCCTTACATCCTCATTAGCGGGCTCATGTCTGTACAGATCAGAGGTTTCTCAGCTCGTTCCTTAAAGGACTTGAAGTCAAAGCTGAGATTTAGGGAAGCCCTGGGCTGTTTTGATCAGTGAAATGGGCCTAAGTTAGGTAAGGATGATACTGTGCAAATATGCATATGTTAGCATAAGGAGTACCATTTAGGGTTAGGGTTTAGGCTGGTGTGGATGGGTGTAAGGCTCTGTGTAGAGCAGCATGTTTAAACCAATGAAACAAAAATGCTTGAGTTCTCCAAAGATACCTTGAACTGGAGTATTTTTCTCAGTGAATTGCTTGGGATTTTCCCACTGAACCCTGTTGCTTGGGATTTTCCTCTTGCCTCAGCTCTGACATGTGGCCCTGGCAGGTGGTTCTCTGTCATAGGAAACAGTGTTTCCCCTTCAGAAAGTCTCTGTATGAAATCTTGTGTTTCCTCCATCAACACATCCTGTTTCGATCTCTTTCAGGCTGTTCCCGAGACTGCTGGCATCAAGTTTCCTGACTTCAAGTCTGCAGGTGTCACGCTGCGAAGCCAGAGGGTAGGCTGTTGTCCTGGTCCCTTGGGACCTCTGTTAATGTCTGTCTCCTGTCTGTCTCCTCGTTCGTTCTCCTTTTATAGCTAAAGAAAGTCAAGTTCTTGCTGCTAAAATAAGAAAGGAATTCCATGAATTTGGAGTCTCAGAAACCTGGAATGCAGGCTCTGTAAAAGGCAACTCATCGCCTTGCGGGGGCACCTGAACTTGCTGGTGTTTATTACTAGTATGCCCACTCTGCTGTTAGACACACATGCCAGACCCTGGTGGAGCTGTCTGGTCCAAGCAGAGCTCACAGCCAAACCTAATAGGCCTCATAGAGTACTTGTGTTAATAGGTGAGAGGTGCTTTTAATAACCAGGTGTTCGGGCTGTGTCTTGGAAAAAAGAGACTCGCACAAACGCGTACAATGCTTAGCCTTCCTGTTTCCATTATCTTCAGAAAATATTTTGGGGAAAAGCCCCCTTGATCATTCTGTTGCACAGATATCCCTGAGAAAAAAAATTTCTTGCTCTTTTATCAGCAAGAGTTGACACCTGTCTCTTAGCGACAGGCTTGGGATACTGAGTTAAACCTGCCTGGCCGACTGAATGTTTTCTGAGGGGTTTTAAAAGCAAAACCCAGTTTGCCCAGTACAAGTGCTTTTTTTCCCCAGCCAAATAAAAGAATCCTTAGTTGCTTTATTGTAACGAAAGTGGAGAAGTAGGTTCCTTGCCTGGCACCCTCACTTGGCATAGTAATTTTCTAGGTTGCTTTTAAAGACTGTTTTATGGGATGTTCTTTTCATGTCAGAATAGTTTCAGGTCTTGCTGAGAACACCCTGGGGCTCTTAATAGAAATGTGTTTGGGATCATGCTGCTTCGATGTACGGGTGCATGTGCACATTAGAGGCAGTATGCTTCATCAAGGTCACTGCTGGGGGACCCCTTCACTGTACAAGTGCCACCATCTGCAGACTACCTGTAGGAGTGAGGGCTGACAGCCTTAGAGAAGTCAGAAATGCCAGCAAGTGACAGCCAAGACTGCACTGCATGTGTTAAGATTTATGGAAACGTGGCAGATGTGTTCTCCAGCACACAAAGATAAATAGAGTAATTCATGGAGATTGATTTTGATTTTGAAAACTAATAAGTGATGGTTAATCTTTTCTACTTTTTTACCCCTCCGGAAGAGAAGCTGAGCAATAACCTGTCAGTGATGGAACCATCTGGCAAAGCCAGCAGGCTTTTCGTGTGCCAAACAAGCAATTCAAATCACAGTCTTTGTGAAAATGGGTGCTACATGCTTCTCCTTGTTCTCTTTAATGCTCACAAAATGCAGTGATAAGCTAAGGCATAACAGTCTGATTCAGCAACTTTCAGCCTGCAGTGTCCACGCTCCTGGGATGACCTCGAGCACCTTCCTATGCTCTACTTGAAATTTTTAAGGAGATAAGTGCTGTTAATAGAAGTACCAGTGGTTTGCAAGTTGGAGAAGACTGCAAATCACCCATCTAGGTGAAAAAACAACACTTTTTGCTTGGAAATGAGAAACCTGCCTCCAACCCAGCAGAATTAATTAATTTGTGGCTTTTAGGCAGTCACCTGGCTTCCTTATTCAAGTCTTCCCTGTTTTTAAAATGGGAGCTAATAGACTCGCTTACTTCACATATGGGTGATGGGAAGAATCAGTTACATGAGGTCAGTATGGGCCTTTTGAACAGGTAAGAGATGCTAAAGTGCTAAGTGATGTGGAGTTGACAATCCATGCTAATCCAAATTGTTTTACTTGTGGGATTTATGTGGTAGAATCATAGAATCACAAACCCTCTATGTGACAGTGGTGTGGAATTGTTAAGGGTGGGAGCCGACTGGTCAGGAATTGATATGCTGTGCTGGAAACTTGTGCTCTATCAACATCCAGTGTATAATGTTTTGCCCTGAGCACATTGGAATAATATTTCTAAAGGCTTACGACATCCTGCAGTCAGTTCTTCTGCCTGAGGACCTAAAGGGTTCGTCACCTAAAGGCTTCTATTGTTCTCTTTTATTTTGTACTTTGCTACCACGCTTTATGCCTTGGTAGTTAGATGAAGTTGGATTTTTGCACTGAGATCAGGGACTCAACCTCTGTCACGTGTGAAAAATGTACCATATCATCCCCAGGATAATAGCACTTACTCCTTGATTAGAGATGTTCTTTTTTTTTCCCTGAGGATTTACAATTAGTCTGAAAACTGCAGTTAAAATTAATTTATAGAAATGAGTCCTTGAAGAAAAAGTTAACAATCTGTATTCAACTTAATTTGTTCCCAGTAGTTTTTATGACAATAGCCCTGGCTTTTCAAATTCCCCCTGTTGCTAAAGCTTACAAAATCTTAGGCACAGGCTGAATTTGAAGACTTTCCCCTGCCAAACCCACCCCCCCACTGGATTAATGGTCACTTACAGCCATTATTCTTCATAACTGAAAGTTTCTCCTTCAGCAGCCGCTGAAGAGTAATCTTCTCCAGTGAGTTTGACAAGCTGCCTGCTATCACAATGGCTTCACTCTCCCATTGTTCTCCATGGGACTGTGGCCATAGGCAAAGAAGGCCACAGCCCCCGTGCCCTTGCTCTGCATGGGATTTCCCTTTTGCCTCCTGACAGCACAGACTGTGAGTTTCTCTAAGGCAGTAAGAAGCTGGGCATTATGAAAAGCTTCGTCTTAATTCAAGGCAGTGTATTGCCATGGTGCCATGGAGTGCAGGAGGCAGTGCAGTAGCAGATGTTTTGGAAGAGGGTAAGCCTTTCATGAGTTTCTTGAAAAGGAATTTTAGACCTTTGCCTTTGCTGTTAGTAAAACAATGTTATGAAAAGAATGCCAGAAATGTGTTACTAATCCTAAGTGTTACTTCTGTAAAACTTCCTGTTATGCCAGGTCTGCTCAGGTGGGAGGGCAGGCGGCCAAAGAGCTAGGGGAAGTGGGAGATGGGTAGGGAGTTTGTACAGGGAAAGGAGAGGGAGAAACTAAAGGGAAAATGCAGGGAGCTCTGAGGAAGGAAAGCTTTGCTGAGGATCTGCCTGAAGGAAGGGAAAATGGGAGCTGTTCAACTTGAATATTTTCCAGGATCCAGACAAACCAACAACAACCGCACGTTTGTGATCACGTTGCTTCTGTAGGGCAGAGCTCAGTTTGTTTTGAATTCACCGCAGTGTTTCTGTACCATGTCATGTTCAGCTTCCTTTTAAGTTTAACCTTTGTCTTTATTATGTTCAGAGCACTTGACTTTGGCATAGTTAACATTTCTTCAGTGTGTTTTAAGTTGCTCATCTTCTCTCTCAGTCTTATCTGTGAATTTTAAGTTTTGATTTCATTAATGCTGTTGAATTGCTGCAACAATGCTTTTAAAAGGGAGGTGATGGATGGAAAAGGGTGGATGTTTGTCCCCACTTCTGCATGTTGAGGTATAAGTCGGTGTCCTTGCTCTGTTTTCATGGGTTTGGAAACAAAGGAACTGGAAGAGAATTGATTGAGTGATGTCTCATCTGGAAACAAAACAAAACTCCAGGATGAAAAGGAGTTTGTAGAGATCTCAGTCTGCAGAGAGGACTGAGGGATGCTCCGGCTTAGTCATTCAAAGCTGGACACCTCCCCTCAGAAAAGGCTTCCAGTCAGCAGCCTTACTCCAGTCTGCTAACTGGGATCTTGTAGACAATTTGCCAGTCAGAACAAATAAAAAATAAGTAGAGGAAAGAAAATTACAAGTACAGATTTAGTGCCTGTTGATTCAAATATTCACACTCACCAGCTTTTAAATATTTACTAGCCTGCTGAGCATTTGTTTTAGCACTGATTAATGAGTAAGAATTTACTGTGGTTGTGGGGGGAAAGCATGTGTGTGAGTTCTCTTCCATTATTTTTATTCTTGGAGTGGGAACTGAGTGCTTGCTACAGCTCCAAGGTGAATTATATTTCTAGAGGAAGATGGGGTTGTACGTATGTGTTTAGACATGTTGATTCTCCATATTTGATCTGACCCACAATTAAATGGCCAAGCACGCCGGCTGTTTACTCTGCATCGGAGGCTGTTGGCTCTGTTCCTTCCCTGTCATTAATGCAAACCCAGACCTCATTGGCTGTGAACATATGAAACATCTGTCTGTCCTTCTGTGATCGATACTGTCCCTTCAGAGGTTCAGCTTTGGAAACAGTTCCATAAAATATCAGTTATTTTTATTTGGATTTGATAAATTTAATTACTTGGAGCAATTAATAATTTATTTGTCTTGTATTGATTGCACTCCAAGGCATCCTGGCATCAGTCTGATGGAGATCAGCACACCCTTATTAGGTAGGAAAGTTTATGTTTCCAGAACTGAACATCCCATGGATTAGTTAGCTTAGATGTGCTTGTTGCTTCTGCTAGCAATTTTTCATTAGCGGAGTTGTGTGTTTTGCACTCTGCAAGAGAGTGGATGAGAGTAATTTCCATGGGGAGCCTGACAGAAGTGTGGAAGGAAAGCAGTAGTCTCATTTCTGTGAATAAAAGTTATGAACAAATGATGCAGGCTGGATCGAATTCTAATAGATAGCATTGCCATCTATTTGTTGTATTACATGCCCTTTAATTAGGGCCAAGAGAGTGCTGGTGCATTTCCTAATCAAACTCCTGCCTGTAGAGAATGAAATAAGATGAAAATATTGGAGTATTTATTTTTAAAGAGAACAGCGAAGGATACCACATTGTGAATGAACTCAAGAAGGTGAATCCAACACTTCCTCTACTGTCATTCTTAGCTCAACTGAAAGGCAGTTAATGTTAAATTGCTGAAAAAAAATGCATCCATCACCTTTTCCGTGGAGCTCTTTGGCATAGGAGAGCATCTGGACCAAAGCCTTAGTAGGCTCTTGGGTATAAAGAGAGCACTCTGGGTACAGTAATGGGGTCTTTTAAAATAAGTTGTAGTCCTGGAAAGGACACTGTATGCTGCTGCTCCTGTCGAATCGTCAGGTACCAAACAGTGTCTGTGCAGTACGAGGCCTCAGGGACCTTTGTCTGCCAGTCCTGGACTGATTTGAGAAGCTTTTACAACCTTTGTGTGCCCACAGTGACACAGTCTTAGGTGCCATTCATCAGGTAATCTGAGCACCATCTATATTACTTTTTTCTTTCATTAGCATAACCAATATAGTGATCGAAATGTAATTAGTCACTGTGATTTTTTTGTATTTGTGTAAGTGTAGTTGCAGTTAAATTATTTAAGAGAAAGGCAACATCAATTCAAGACTAGATGCATGTTTTGCTACAGTTTCTTGAATTTGTGTCTCATCTGGAAGTTTTTAGTGTTCTGTATGAAACTGTCCTTGGAGTTCCTCCTCCTGTGGCCTATCTTAGGGTCCTCCCTGTGATCACAGCACACTCCTCTGGGCTCTTGATTTGTTTCAGTCGGCTGCAGCCTCTGAACTGCATCAGTTTCCGTTTTCTGCAGCCACCTCTACAGGTCTCAGCTTGGTTTCCACACCTGTAGTGAAAGGCAGGGACAGGACTATCAGGGAATTTGCAGATCTTCTAATGCAAAATACCGTAGTGTCAAACTGGTAATGTGCTTTTGACATAAGGCACCCTCCAGTAAAAATGTCCTGTGCAGTTTTTCCTTCTGCACCATGTATTGTACTGTTTTTCCCTACACCATCCCTTCCTGTAGTCCTTTTGCATTTCTTTTATGGTCTTAGACTATATTTAAATCAAAATGTATTTAAGGGCCAGGAAACTCAGACTGAAGTGACAGATAATACTTTGCTTGCCAGAAGTGACCATCTGCTAAATGTCAGGCAGTCCTGGTGAGGTGTGAATTCTTCTTGTCTTCTCAGGTGTCTTTCTTGTCACAACCTGTATGTCAAACCGGGAGGAAGCTGACTCCTTCCAGGTGATCAGCCATCATTTGTGTGGCTCCAAGTCATTCTCAGGTTAGGCCACTTGTGCAGGATCAAAGCAATCTGTACCCCCTTCCTAGAGGGGAAAGAGTGGGAGAGTATAAAAGCATTGAAGACCTTGTTACCTGCACTGGTGGAAAAATTCATCGTGAGGAACATTGATGCTCCAGGACCTTTGGTTTCTTTAGAAAGTATCTCTAGCATATCATCTATAGACATAACAAGGCATTAATGTTTATAGGATCAGAGAGCTGCTGCTTCGCCTGAATGTGCTGTGCTTCTCTGGGATCTGTTTGCCTCCCTCATCCTTGACAAAGCTTTCACTAGGTATATTCCTCTAACAAGTAAAACTGGTTTAATTTACCAGGAGGATTCAACTACAGAATTTATATTTTTGCACAATTGATTTGGGAATTGGAGAGGTAAGTCTAACTTCAGTCCAAAAAAACCTTGAAATAACAATTTATGTAAGTTAATATAGAAATATTTTCTTCTTAAAAGATTTGTTTATTTAGCATTAAGCCTTGTTGATGGAGCAAGTTAATGTTCATGTACCATCCCAGTGATCACTGTGTGTTTAATGTATTATGTGGCACAGCAGTGATGGCACAGCAGTAATTTTCTGTCCTAAATACTAGCCTGGCAGATTGGCAGGCACTGCCGTAGGACATAGGGTCTCTGGCTGTAAGCTGGGCAGGGGGAAGCATGGGTGTTCATCAAGGCAGATAATACCTGTGCAATTTCAAACTTTTCTAACTATATCCATTGCAATTACCCATCCACCTTTCATTGTCACACTTCAGTTCTGAGCAGTTAAGCACTTCAGATTTCCAGAAATGTGCACGTTCATATCTAAAATTTAATTTTTATGTTGGGGTTTTTCCAGAGCTCTAAGGTTGAAGTACTTAATATGGTTCTTTCCTTCCTTGAGTCTTTAAAACTGTGCAGAAGTGGAAGCACTCTCATCCTGCAGAGCAGAGCCACGCAGCCAGGGAAAGGTTGACCTTCTTTCCCCATCTTAAGCCAGAAAATGCAAAAAAACCATCATTCATCTGAAACTTTAGCACTCTTTCCCGGAAACCCACTAAGCAATTCAGTACTCTAAAGATATCCATGGCGAAAGTGCCTAATGAGAAAGTTTTCTTGCTGCTGAAACCCACGGAGAAGGTGGTTTTCAATGTCAGTGTGCTGTATTACAATGCTGAGCAACAATACTGGTGCCGGTGCATAAAACCACAGTTTATAGCTGTGCAGGCACAGGTCAGATGTGTGGAGTTTTTAGGATTAATGGTTTTAGGAAAGTCATATTGTTTAGCATTGGGGAAGGGTGAGGTTAAGGAAAAGGCTGTCTCAAAATTGAATTAAAATGAAGTGCAGCATCAGGGAACATACATGTGAAATACCCACATAACCATTGATTCATTTTAAAAAAAACTGCATTTTGGTGAGAGACCAAACAAAAGGTTTCAGCACGAAAGTGGGATTGGGTGTTTTTGGAAGTTGCGAGTACCAGAAACAGAGCATTCATGAAGAAAGCAGTAAACTGAGAGCAGGATATTTAAGATGGCCACATACATATAGTCCAATGTGGGACTCGGCTGAACTGTCTTTGTAGACCCTGCAGACCGCTCCCATTCCTAGTGCAGATCCCCATGGCAGCCCCTACCTGCCAGGTGGAGGTGCTGTAAGACATTAACAGGGGACTGTGTTGCAAGCTCTGCTATTACTGAGGCTTCATTACCAAAATATACTCAAACACATTTACAACTATGCTTAGAAGTATTAGCATAAATCATGAAAACTGCATGGCATGCAAAAATAAATGAACCAAGTCTGTTTGGGGAGGCTTTATCTTCAGTTATTTCTTATGGTGTTTGTTCATTTAATGAATTTTGCCAATTAGCAATTAATTTGCAGTAGGTCTCCTAGTCATTAGTGTGAATTAGCAAGGTTTTGTTGGCGGAATGTCTCGAACATTAAATAAAAATCCTGTATCATTCAAAACCTCAGGGGTACTCTGTGGTGAGACCCTTTATAGAAATGGAACTGCTCGGGGCCACCCCCCAGTCTCTCTACCTCTGCCATGGATGTGCAGTGGATGTTCTGTTCATCTGTTTAAGCTGCATGGCCAGATTCCTGAGCAATGCCCTCCTCCTCCAGGGGCGAGCAGATGGGGTCTGTACTGGTGTCCTCAGTGCCTCTCAGGCCAGTGTGTGCCTGCAGAGGCTGTGTGTACCAGGGCCAGGCAAGGCTCCTCTCTGCGTAGGTACACTCTGGTCCTGTGGCTTCGTGGTGTTGATTCACACAATTTTCTGTAGCTCTTTATTTATTTTTCTCTTGGTACACATAGTTCATGTGTTTAATGCAGGTTGTTTATAGCAAGGACAAAAGATTGCAGTCCTTAAATCAAAAGCAATGTTGGTGTAATTATAAGCGCAGGCTGGTGTGGCAAAGAGGGCTGTAGGGAGAGGCTGTCAAAGGAGAAGAGCAACCAAAATATAGTAACCTCAAAAATCCCGGCTAATCAGTTTTCTGACTGGAGCAATCTGTTTCCCAGGTATTATTATTATATGGGGACTTTAAAGCTAATAAATAACAGTAATAGTCTAGTATAAGGAAGGAAAGAAAAGGGCAAATGTCATTCACCTCGGAAGCTGTGGTTGCACACTGGAGTTCTCTGAGGAACATAATTTTCCTCAGCCCCTGCAGAGGATTCAATCCATGACAACACCAAGAGCATCCCGGGAGCTGTGGTGTAAGCAAGGAGATTGCCCTGAGTGTTGTTTTCATTACTGCAGAGATACGGCCTGCAGAAACCACGTATCTCAGTGCACACATCTTGAGCCAGAGAGCTGTTCTCCGTGCCTTAGGCTGGGACCTGTGGTCCCTGAGGATTACCATGTTGCTCAGGCATGGGGATGGGTGATAAACCACTTCCAGCACTCTAGTGCATCTCTGGACACCTATTTAAAAGACCAAAACAAAGAAGGGCTTGCTGAAGTAAGCTTGGGCTTACCAGGGCTGGGCAGGGCAAGGAGGCTTCTCTCCTGCAACGAGGCAGCCCAGCTAACGGACCCTGGCTAACAGATTATCAGCAGCATTTGAGTAATAGACTGCTCATTTAGTTTTAATACATTTTGCATAGAGAGCAATCAGCCTTCATCAGTCTTAGAGATGAATTGGCTTAGCCAGCTAAATTCTAAAGATATTAGTCCGACAGCAGCCACATAAATCATAACATTTTCTTAATGATGGTAAAATTAAAATATACTCTTGCTTTGAGAAACCAATGAAGCCTTCCTGTTTGCAGGCCAGATCCTCCTGCCTGAATCAAAAGGAAGCTTAATTGATGTGTTTTTAAACTAAACTCACAGCCTCACTCCTCCAGAGCATCTGTAGTGTTCCTTTCTTGGAAGTTAAATTAATTTGTCCTGCCTTTCCCGGCTCCATCCTCTAATCTTTAGGAGTGTCAGTGAAGACCCTGGCTCAGTATTCACTGACCAGGCTCCTGTGGGATGTGAGCCAGATGCACACAACATGACAATTGAAAGCTTTGCCAGGTTAATCATTTGTGTTGCCAATAGTTCCTTGAGCTAGCAGAAACCTCCCAGGAGAAAAGCTTGTGCTCTTCTTCTATCCAGCAAACCAAGATCTCCTGACTCTCCACTTAGCCTAGCCAAGCATGAACTTTTCCTATTTCTTGGTCTTTGTTCCTGAAGTCCAGGATGCTTTTGCCAGCTGGTGTTGACAGAAGGCAATCCTGCCCTTAACTAGAAAGACCATGATGTTGATGTTAGGGGCAGAGGTGAAGACAGACTCTCAGGGCTCTGATAATCACACCAGTATCGTGTCTGGAGCTCTTCAATGAGGAGATGCTGGGCTCTGTTAACTCTTTGTCTCCTAGAAGTTAAGGATAGCACAGCCTAGGTCAGGCCTGTGCATCCCTCAGCTGAGGCAGGGCTGGGTGCATTGCTCATCTTAAAAGTTCTGTCATTCTTTGTGGGACAGAACAGTTCTCTGGACCAAGGCCTCTTGCTCTTGGGAGTGTTTTCCTGATGCTCCAGGCTGATGGTTCTGTCTCCTGCTAAGCTGTGCTAAGTGACCTTTCCTTCCTTGGCATCCTGCTGCGAGCTGCAGCATAGCACCCACCAAATAAACAGAACCATCTCCTCTGCAGGTAGTCTGTGCTGCAGAGCTCGTAGGAAAGCCTATTTTAGTAAGGTTAACACTCTGGACCAAAGACTTGACTGAAATCAAAATACCTTTGCCAGCCTTTCCTCTGCTAAAACAATAATTTTGTGGTCAAGTGTAAAGATTCAGTCTCTGAAGCATGAAATACACTGCTATGCAGAAACCTCAGCTCTAAGGCAAAGACCCTCAGGGTTTAAAAAAGGGCAGAGATGTCCTCTAGTCCCTAGCAGTGCTGGCTATTTGAACAAGGACAGGTTTTCCTCTTTCCCTAGTGCTCCTTTTGGATCCACTGGATCAGGTTGGTCCTCTTTGCTGGAATCTTAATTGCAGTGGTATATATCTAGCAAAAGGACCAGGTGCTTCTTAGCATGCGTTGTGGAAGCCACATTCCCCTGGGGTGCTCTGTGGCACCCGTGCTGTGGTTTCTTGGCTGAAATGATGTGGTGGAGAAGATGGGTTTTCCCAGCAGGTCCCCTGCATTGGGGTTGTGGAACTCCTCATGGGACATATTCAGCCATAGCTGAGTTGAGGTTTGTACTTTCACCATTTGGATATGTGCATGCAGTGCTTCTGCCTTCAAAGGAATTAAGAAGTTCCCGATGGTGTCTCTTGTCATTGTGGTGTTGGGGCAGTGAACACTGCAGAAAAGATGGGCCTAATTTGGGAGACTTACATGGGACTGTCTGTTCTGGGGAACTTCAAGCCATGGCTTGTGGGAGGTAAGGTAACCTTGGGACCTTTGGTTAGCTCACCTCAGAGGCCAGTTTTAAGGTGGAATAAAGAATGGCTCTTCCTCCAGGTCATTCCCAGCCCAGTGTTGTGGTCTCACAGTTGGTTTGGTGAAGGCTGGGGCTGCTGATCAGTAAGTGGTGTGCAGGATGGCTGCAGGCTGTTCAATGGCCTGCTGGGCAGCTTGGCCTGGTGGTGGTGGTCCCTGGGTGGGCGTGTGAGCTCCCCCCCAGGGTGGGATGTGGAGGGACTGTGTGCAGTAATGTGTTTGACGCTGTGGTGTGGAGAATCATTTCTTCCCTGGTCTGTGTTCTAGCCTTGCTGAGCAAGGGAAGTGCTTTCATTCGTTCTCGGATATATCCGCAGGGCTTGGAAGCCCGTTCTCCCTGCCATATTGTGCCAGCTGCGTTTGTGCTGCTTGTAATCTAATAAATGCTTGGTCTGAGCAGCCAGCACTCCTGCTAGAGCCCAAATGAATGCAGAGGAAGGACCCTGCTAAGTGTATGCATTCTTCCTCTCCTGGCCAGCTCCAATTCCCTTTCATAGCTCACATCTGATGCTTCCTCTCTCACCTAGCCCCTTAGCTCCGATGTAAATGTGTGTTCACACTTCCGCCAGTCAAGTAACTGTGCTCTCTCTATCTCTCCCCTTTGTTATAAAGCCTGCTCTGTAAATGAATCCCACAGGTCTGGGGCTCAGCAGGTAAAAGGAGAAGTGAGTCTGTTAGCGCATGAGTCTAATCAGGCTGGCTAAAGCGAATAAAGTAGGGCAGCATTGCACATTAGCTGCTGTGTAAATGAGCCCTTTGATGGGCTGGGCACCGCGGGAGAGGGTTTGAAGCCAAGAAGAACTTTTGTTGTTAATTCAGTGACACATGGAAACTGTAAAACAGCGTGTCTTGCACACACACGAGAGAGAAAATAAAAGCCCTCACGACCGGGCTTTTCAATACCTGCCCTCGGACCTAGTCTGAAAACTTTCAGCCCTTGTCTCCCTCTCTTACCACTTGATTTTCCTTTCTCTCCCTTTCTTTTTTTGTTCCCCCTGCACTATAAAAAGAAAAGCTCTCTTGCCTTTTGAACTAGACGGCTGTGAGTGAGGGCTATCTCTGAGCTGTGTGGCTCTGTTACCTTTGTGTTCCAGATGAAACTGCCAAGCTCGGTGGGACAGAAGAAGATTAAAGCCCTGGAGCAGATGCTGATGGAACTCGGAGTAGGTGAGTAAAGGGGGCACGCGAGAGAGAAAGAGACACACAGAGCTAGCTTTTGTTCTCAAGATGGGCTATTTTTTCCCCTAGTAATACAGCCAGTTTCTTGAATAACAGTATGTGAATGGTTTTTAAAATATTTTATGTGTTTAAAAAAAAAAAAGAAAGAGAGAGGGTAAAAGCCAGAACAAGATGCACAGGGGTATTTTTTTTTCCTCCCAGTAGAAAAATGTTTTAAAAGAGCCTTTGTTTCTCTCTTGTTTGGGCCTTTTTAACCATCAAGAGAGGCAGCACAGTATTAGGAAGGCAAATCTCAGCCTTGCCGGGAGAGGTACTTCTAAGTGTGTTAGTGACCACGGCACGAGCATTGTTCAGGGCTGCCCTGTCTTGCTTTCAAGCTTCGTTTCCTCTTAATTTACTGCTCTCAGTGGCAAGTCCAAAATGTGTCTGGGACTGTTCATCCCCCCTTTATAGGTTGCATGCTGTGTGAAAATCTAGAGCATCTCTGCTGAAAGGCAAGTAAACACACATCCCTCACTCTTGAACTCCAGTGTCTTAGCAGCAGAGAGAAGGGTTCACTGGGCATGTACAATACCCGCTCATAGCCAGAGGGGAAGAAGTGCAGCCCATGGCTAGCTGCTGCCCTCCATGCGGTGGGTACAGTTTGCCAGTACTACAGGTCCCAGCGTGCAGTGCCCCTTGACTAGACACCTGATGGTCCCTTTTCCCCCCGTTGTGGCTGGGGGGATTTTTAAAAATAGAAAAAAGAAAAGAATAATAATAAAAAAGCACCTTTTGGTGCTTACAAGAGGTTACTGAGCCTGCTCCCAGCACTGACTTCTGTTAACTCTTGTTAGTTTTTTGGGCCAGCTGGCTTATGGCTTGGTATATTGTCTCAGAGGCTGTGTGCAGTTCTGAAGACCTCTTGTGGCTGGTGAAAGTGGCTCAGCCAGGGTGGTTTCCCCTTTCTGCTTTAAAACTAAGGGAGTTACCATCTTTGCTTGCTAGGGAAGCCTTAGGGAAGGATGTGAGTGCTTCTTAGAGCTCACTTTCTACAAGGGTAAAGAGGGGTTCCTGACTCCCCACTCCTGCCTTACAAAACATGCACATCTTGAGGGCTTCGTGGTGCTCCAGCCTTGCTGTGCCTTAAGAGTTCAGAAACACACCTGCAGCGTGGTGTGAGGACTTGTTCCCAAGACCAAGTTTCTTTCGTACGACCTGATGGGTAGCAAGGTTTGGTCGTCTGGTCTGATCTGTGTCTTCGGTCATCCTCCACTTGCTGAGTCCTGGACTTTGCAGGTTCACCCTTAGTCCTTGGCTAGTGCCAAAGGACAGTCTGGAAATTCAGGTCTCCAGCCCTTAGGGATGCTGGTTGCTAATGATCTGTGTAGTGGGACCGAGGCTCCTGGTGTATCTCTGTGGGAGTGAATGGGCAGCCAGGACCTTTCTAGGGATCTTCTGTTCTAGGGTGGCAGGTCTGGGTGTTTAACAGAACCCCTTTTTCTCCCTAGACCTCAACCCTATGCCCACAGAGGAGATTGTGCAGATGTTCAACGAACTGCGGAGTGACCTGGTGCTGCTGTACGAGCTGAAGCAAGCCTTTGCCAACTGTGAATATGAGCTGCAGATGTTACGGCATCGCTATGAAGCCCTGGCCAAAGCTGGTAGCATCGGCCCCCTCAGTGCAGAAGGCACCCATGCAGATGGCCAAGCAGGGCTTGGCATCGAGGAGGGCAAGGGAGATGCCAAGGACCAAATCATTGATGTAGTAGGAGCACCACTGACCCCCAACTCGGTGAGAAGGAAGGTTGTGGGGGCAGAACAGGGAGCACTCAGGTCTCCGACGCAGATGCCCTGACAAGCGCTGGGGATGAGGCCCTGCTCTCCCTCCAGGCGTGTGCGGCCAGGGGAGCGCAGCGCGCCTGTTCCCCCCAGGTCCCAGTGCTGCTCTCTGGGCTCGTCTCCTGTACTGGACAGTGTTCTTGGTGCTATAGGTGGGGTCGGCAGGGCTTTCTACATCCTGCATGCAGGCAGATGGCTTGACGTGGGTGCCACCGTGGACCAATGCAGCAAGGCTTTGGGTGACTAGAGCTTGCACTAGGGCAGCAGCAGCGATGCCAGAACAGCTGCAGGCCTGAGACATTTTCCTTCTAGACACAGGCCCGTAAGGGTTGCCCAGCAGAGGGAAGTGAGTGGGGAAGGCAGTCGTGAGATGGTGAGCTGTGACCTGCCCAAGTCCCTGGAGTCAAGCAGGAGCCCTGTCTGGGGCAGGCTTGGGAAGGAGAGAGATGGTCAAAGAGCAAAGGGGTGTTTTTATGCCCTACTTCCAATGCTGAGAAAGAAAAGCCAGACCTGGGGGTTCTTCCACCGCAGGCCCTGTGACAATGTCCTGTGCATGTACCTCTGCGGGATGCGAATCACCAGCCCGTCCTCCCTGCCTCCACGAGGGCAGGCTGCCCAGCCCCTCACCACTGCCTCAGGGCCAAGGGTGTGCCTGGGGATCAGCGGAGGTTCTTTCCCCTCTGTGCAGTCCCCTGGCACAGCTGAGCTGAGCTGCCTGATAAAAGCTGCCTGTCTCCACGCAGTGGCATCCCTGACGCCTCACACACACTGCCCCTGGTAGCGGCACAGAACCTTCACTCTCTGAAATGTACAATGTATTGCAGGATATTGAGAACACCTTACCTGTCAATGGCAGAGGCGACACGTTAATCTGGACTTGACTAATGTCCTATTTCATTGTGACAGTACGGAGTTGTAAGGAAGTGTTCCACTGAGACAGGTTCATGTTTGCAAAGGAGTCTTCTGAATTTTTTTTTCCCCCTACTGCATTGAATCTGAAACTTCGCCCCTTCCTGCTGTCTGCTCTGTCCTGGTTTGCAAACTTTTGGGGCTGATTCGCAACACACTTGTTCTCCCTTGGGACTTTGCTTGTTTGGGAAAGTGGGAGAGGAGGTGGTGGTGGTGGCGGTGGTGGTGACCGTGGCTGCAGGAGGAAGGAGCTCATGTGTGTGTTTCTGACCACGTTGTTCCTCAGTGCCACCTCCTGGAATTGGAAACAAAGGGGTGGGCCCAAGCAGAACAGAGAGGGTTAAACTGACCCGGTCTCTGACATATTTGAAAGAAATATAATCAAGTTAATTCACTGCAAGGCAAATTCAGTACCTAAAGGGCCCCCATGTTAAATACAGCACTGACCTTTACCGGCTGATTACACAAAGACGACACAATTAGATTAGTCCAAGACAAAAGGTCAAGCACATTCACACTGTGACCATTTTCTGCTACCTTTCGAGGGGGGGAAAAATTACATCCCAGCTGGAGGGGTATCTTGGTGAGGAGGGAAATGGGGCTGCTCTACCACCTTCTGCCTGGCTCAGGTATGTTTGGAGTCGGGCAGGGCCTGGCACTGAGCTTGCCTTGAACCTTTCCTGCTGTCCTGGGCAGTGTGGCAGTGGGAGAGACCAGCAGCCTTCAGCCCACAGCCAGCTTTTCCAAGGATGGGCCAAGCTGAGTAGAGGCTGAGTGTTGGTGGTGCTCCTTGCCCTGCCCAGAGCTGGCAGGAGCAGACCCAATGCCTCTCGCTCAGCATCATGGCTAAAATTGGCCTCTGGAAGGTCAGCGGGATGGGGCAGCTCTGAGAGGGGGCGGTTGGAGCAGTCGCTGGCTGCTTGGCTGATGGGGTGCACGCACGTGTCCCCACCCTGCACAGCAATAACCCTGAGGTGTCCCAGGCTGGGGTGTGATGGGACAGTGTGGGGACACGGTGCTGAGGAGGCAGCCTGCCTCTGCAAGCACAGTGCTTTTCTCCCACCTTGGGGGCTCTGTAGAGCCAGCGCCACAGTGCTCTGTGGTGGCCTTTCCCTGCAGCCCTGGCTGTGGGTGCTTGCGGTGACACCCTGCCCTTCCCCTCGCCGAGGCCGCTTCAGCGGTTTAACCCAGCCACGCCAGCCTTGAACTCCCGAGCTCACTTCGGTGGCTTTGCCACCGAGCGGCCAGTGGCCCTTGGGGGAATCATTTAATCTCCCTGCTTCAAATTCCTCTGGGTTGGAGAATCCCTTTGTGCTGTCTAGCACTGCCTGTCTGTGGCACCGCCACATGTTGGATTAAGCATGGATTAGTTCAGCCTCCAAACCAGCTGCTCCCCTGAAGCCAGACTGGTTTCCCTGGAGAGAAGTATCTTGCTCCAGATGTTGGGGGGAGTGAGTGGCAAAGCCAGGAGCAGGACTGTGAGCCCTGACTCCCCAGCCCTGCCTGGATTGCTTTCCAAGAATTGGGACGGATGGGCAAAGGCACACCAGGGTCCCGAGATGCTGATTGTGGCAACAGTTGGCTGCCAGCATCCCCCTTGGCTGGCAGTGGGGACAGGGGACATCTCATAGGGTGTCTCAGCCCAGGTTAGGGGTGGTGACCGCCTGTCTCAGCAGTGAGGCCCCATGGGGCAGTGGGAAGCCTGGCACCATTCTGCCCTGCCACGTTCACTGCATCCCTCCTGCCCTGGCTGCCCGGCCCCCCTCTCCTGGGGGCTGCGGTGCCTGGTGCTGACCATTAAAGCTGGGCTGGGATCCCCCCGGTGCCGTCTGCCGCTGACCCCGCTAGGGACTTTATTCGGGGCCTTCGGGAGGTGAAAGGTGAGCCGAACTCGGAACAAATTAGTTCCAAGCAGAAGTTCAGCCAGTTACTCCAGATTGGATCCTTTGATTTCCGCAACTCAGACTCCACTCAGTGATCTGTAATGAGTGACTCTCAGAAATCCTCACATTGCAGCACTTTGTTCCTGAGCTCACAAGTCAGCCCATTAATGGGTAAAGGAAAGGACCTCGAGTCTAAGAAGTCTCGGGTTCAGAGTCAGAATTATTTGACTTTTAAGCTTCCTTTATCTGAACTCCTGCTGACTTCTTGTTTTCTGAGCCTGTTTGAAAGCTAGAAGTTACATTGTTAAGATCAAACGTTCTCTCTTTCCAGATGGAGTTACATTATCTGTCTTTTTTTTATATATATATATATTTTTAATATATATATAGTGTATATATACCAGGGTGTATATATATTCCTCTCTTTTTTTTTAATCATTCTTTCCATTAAAAGAAACTAGACTTGTAGGCTCTTGTAAATTATAATGTAAAACATTTTTTTTAACCAGACAGTTCCCAGTTTTGCCCAAGGCAACTGGAATAGCTGTGCCACAGAAGGCGATAGGAAGGTGATTAATATGAATTTGTGACATATTTGAAAGATGGGTCTTTTGCCATATAAAGATTATCAAACACATGTGCTCTTCCCCATTAATTCCGCAGCCCTCCCAGGAAAGCCACAAAGCCCAGCTCCTTTGTTTCCAGGGTGGGTTTTTGTTTTTTTAAATGTACCTTTCGGTCCCCTTGATTACCATGTATTTGATTTTTATAGGGCATCTGTTCACACTGCCACGTGGGTTCTCTGGCCCTTTTATTTCCCTGTTAATCGGATCCCGCGAAGGCAGCCGTGCCAGGGCCGCTGACGAAATCCGTGTGTGTGTTGTATTTAACTTTTAGCCGTGCAAATTCCATGCTCTGTTTGCCGTCTGCCCAGCGCCCAGCGGGAAGCGGGGGCCGCCTTCGTGCCAGGGGAGGCAGCGGGGCCTCCTGCCACACGCGCTGCTGCACGTCCCAGCAGGGCTGCAGGAGTGGGGATGGAGCCTTGTCCATCCCGGGTGCTCACTGGCCGGGGCAGTGGCTCTGCGGGCCTTTGGGGATGGGATGGCCACAGGGCTGGGCATGGCAGGAACCCGACCACGGTCACTGTGCCTGTGCAGTGCCAGCCGCCACATGGGATGCGTTGTGCAGAGCAGACCCCATCACGTGCTGTGCCATGGGGACCCCGGGGCTCTGCAGCACCCAGCACACGGGGACCTGCTGGCTCTGGTGTGTCCGGGGCACCCTGCCCGCCATGGTTCTCCGTCAGCCTCCTGCTCTGCTCCTGGGCTGCTTCACGGCAGGTCTGGATGGTGGAGGAGCATTCCCAGGCTCTGCCCTGTCCCACACTGAGCATCCCCAGCACAGCTGGCTGCAGTGTGGAGCTGCTCTGCCCCTCTCTCGAGGCCCTGCTCCTTAGGGTTTACTGTGTGCTCGACCAGCTGGGGTGTTGCAGAGCTCAGCCCCTTTCTCCTACTCAATCCCAGCCCCTGCACCACCAAGATGACAGTCCCAAAGCCCTGTCTGTGTCATGGAGGTGACATCCCTCACAAGGGTGGGAGGATCACTGGTGATCCTCAACACTGCTGGGTTAGTTCTTTCCCTCCTGTCCTGCAAGGCCCTGCCTCTGCCCTCAGCTGGGTGGGTGGCAGCAAGGTCCACCGCTCAGTGCCGGGTGTGATGCTGGCTCTGGGACAGACTCCGGGCAGGCGGTCATGTTTCCCGTGGGACTGGAGTGCTCCCACTTGCTGACCCTGTTTTTTCTTCTGTTTCCCATCTCCCTTGGAGCAGAGAAAGTGAAGGGAGTCAGACTCCAGCTCCTCCTCCAACATGCAGGTGAAGAAGCTGTGGGCCACTTGTGCTGGGTGAGGAGGTGCAGAGCTGTGGCAGAGTCAGTGCCATCCTGTCCCCCAACCCCCAGGGACAGCTGCCTGCCTGCAGCACTGGGGCAGGATAGGGGCCGTGCTGGGGCAAACTCTGCAGTGCTCCAGAGGACAACAGGAGCCATCCCCTGTCCAGCGTCATGACCCCAGCCCCTTCCCATCTCCGGACACCTGCTGCAGGTGCTGGGGGGTGGCCCTGGGGCCACGCAGGGCTCTGCTGGTGGCCGCTGCTCCCCCCAGGGCCATGCATGGTTGCTTCACAGCCCTGGTGCGCCCTGCGCTTTGCTCTAGTGGTGGTTTTTTTTCACATGCCAGATTTTTGTGAGTCTTGCACTGGAGCAGGGTTGTCCGTTAGCCCCAGTGAGCCTGTGCAGAGCGAGGGGAGATGGTGCGAGCTGTCTCACCTCCACCCCGGGCAGGCTGGGGGAAACCCTGGCTGCTGGTGGCTCTCCAGGAGCCCCTGGTCCCAGCACCCCATGTTTTGCATGGCCTTGGAGGGGCTGAGGCATTGCTGATGACAGTGATGGGAGCCTGGGTTCATGCACCACAGGCATGGGTGGCCCTGGTCAAATACCCCACTCTGTGCTGCTGTTCCCCTGCCCACCCCATGTCCCCTCCATGCTGCCTCTCAAGTGTAACTGGTGATCGATCCCCCATGACAACGTCCTCTGAGTCACATTCTTGCCTGCAGGAGTAAAGGGCAAAGGCCAAGTTCTTAGTTTTCATAGAAAACTAATTAGACAACTCCATCGAAAATGGGTCAATAAAGCTGATCAGGGGCTATGCAGAGGGGGCCATTAAAACCCCTGTGACCTTTGCTTGGAGCAAGTGGGCTGGGGCTGCCCCTTCCCTCTGGGAGCTGCCTGCCCCGTACCAGCTGGACAGCTGTGTCCTTGTCACCCAGTGGCATTGGGCAGGGTCCCTTGGGCACCTGGGTGCGGTGGCATCTCCTGCATGGCTTGGTATGGCTCCTGTGCATTGCGGTGCTATGCTGGCTCTGGCTCTGCTGCATGGGCCGCCCCAGGCAGAACCACGCTGGCTCCAGCCTGGAGCAGAGATGCTCTGAGTGCGGTAGCAGCCGTGTAGGACCAGTGTGCCCACCTGCGGGGCAGGATGATGGATGCCACTGGGACACGGTGGTGGCTGTCACCTTGCACCAGGCAGAGGGCTGTGCTGGGTTGCACCTGTGGGTGCACCTGGGATGTGCTGGTGGCATCCTCAGGGCACAGCTGTCCTGGGGCACAAGCAAACCCGAGGTTTGGGGGGAGAGTGGGGGAGACTGCAGGGAGACCCACAATGCCTGTGCTGGAGAGTGCAGCAGGCAACCTGGGCCTCCATTGCATGGCCAAAGTTTGCCTTTTTGGGGAGCAGGGACATGCTGGGGTGCCACAGCCCGGAGACAGCAGCCCCGCTAGCGGGGCACCCTGCTCCCATGTCCTCACACCCCCACCTCCACCCTCGCACACACGCACATGCATGGGCACAGCCCGTGCTCCTTTACCCCCAAACTTTATTCATGTGGCACATTTACAGCAAGGATTGGAATAACTAGACAATGAAAATGCTGGGTTTGCATTATCGGTTGGTTTAACTGGAACACCACACACCATGCAGTCATGTACCGCCAAGTTCAGTGCCTGTATTGCCCTTCTGGCTGCCGTCACCGGCTTCGCTCCAGGCCATGCACGCACGGGCCCGGGGCTGCAGCCTCCCTGCAGGTCAGCGCCCGGACGAGGGCTCCATTCAGCAGGGCCCGGGGCTGGGTGACACCGGGGGGGACGCACGCCTTCAGCCTGCCCCACGGCTGCCCCCCAACTGCCCTGGCCAGCCGGGAGCCCACCCAGCCAGAGGGGATGTGCTCGGCAACTCTCTCAGGCAACAAGCCAGCTGCTGCTGAGCGTCCGCGGGGACCTGCGAGGGGCACAGCACGGCCTGCGGGGGCCGTGGGGACTGAGCCTCAGCTCGGGAACCGAGGGAGGCAGGATGGGGTTGGAGGGGAGCGGGGTCAGGGGCCTGGGGCAATTTGCAGCTCCCCTGCGCGGGTACCTTGGGCTGGGGGCCAGCGCGCGCTGGCACGTCCACCGCCGGCAATGGACGCGGTGCTGCGGCCGGCCTGGCCCCGGTGGAGCTGGAATCAGTCGGCGGGGCCGGGGCAGGGCTGGGCATCCCCCCCAGGCCCGCGAGAGGCACGAGCAGACGGGACGGGGATGGGATGGGATGGGACACGGCTCTGCACGGACACTGTCACCTCCCTCCTGCCGCCCGCCCGCCGGGCCCCTGCCCCACTGAAGGGAGCCCTCCGGGGCCCCGCAGCCCGCGGTGGGGCTGCCAGGGGCTCTGCAGCGGAGAATACAGGCACTTCACCTTGAACATAAAGAGACGGATCGCGTTTGTCACATACAGGAGTCAGAGAGGGGTTAGTGTTGACTCAAAAAGGGGAAAAGGCGCTGAGGGGAGAGGTGGGGGGGCTGGCGGGGAGGGTGAGGGGCCGTCTCGACACTGCTGAGTCTCCGTGAGCGCTGCCCGGGTGTGGGCATGCACCGGCCTCGCCGCAGCAGCCGTCGAGGCCTGAAAACATAAAACCAGAGAAAAGAAAGAAGGGAAGGCGGGGACGGCCCATGCCAGGGAGGAGATGGGGGAATGCTCTGGCTACGGGGCGGGAGAGGGAGGACGGGGTGGGGTATGGAGGGAGGGACGGAAATCGGGAGCCAAAGAAAAAGAACAAACTACGAGTCTAAAATGTGGTGCAAGCGCCCTACGCGGCTGTCCGCTAGCATGGCATAATGTCCGGAGCAGCCCAGAGAGGGAGTCACATCAGGTCTACACAGATTTGCCTTCCCATATATACAACCTCTACTGGAGTTAACAGCTGAAATTGAGATTTTTTGTATCGGTTCCTCTGGCCTCGGTTGCCGTTTTTTTTTAATGCTGGAGCCCGTCCTCCCCGCCTCGCCGGCGCCGGGCGCATGCAGCCCTTGCCTGGCTTGCCTTGGGGATCAAAAGGGTTTGGAGGTCTGCTTGAAGATGAAGCCTCTATGGGCCAGTGTCTTCATGATGTTGGCGATGTTCTTACAGTCGTCTGTGGAGAGAGCACAGAGATGCTGGGTTAGAGCCACGATCCGACCGGGAGCTACTGGATCCTACTGGGAGCTCTGAGTCTCATGCCAGGGCTGTGCCCGGAGCTGCACAGCCCCTGTGTCCCCACCAGTCCAGGCACTCTGTCCCAAGTGCCTTGCAGCAGTGTGGGTTGAGTGCGGGGTCCCTGGCTCCCATGACCACCTGCATCCCAGTATGGACCAGTGCTGCACTGGGATGGATCCAGGCCCAGGACCTGGGGTAGTGGCATTGCCCAGGCTCCCAGCTGACACATCCCTGGGAACTCCAGATCCAGGCTGGCAGGCAGCGGGTGGCCGGGCCGGTGAGCCGCAGCCGTCCCCGGCGTGGCCCGTGGTTGAAGTGGGTGCCGGGGGCCGGCCAGCAGCACCGTGGCTGCCAGCGCCAGGGAGGGGAAGGCTCTGGCTGGTGTTATTTACCTGGGACTAAACGCAGGCACCGTTTGCTAAAATAGAAGCTGGGCTTAAATTGATTCCTGGTGTCTATATTTCATGTTGAAAATTGGCTTGTAAATCCATGTTTTGATCTATGAGGGCCGTCTCCTTAAGAAAAAGCAAGAGTAAATGTGTAATTTCTCCCTTGACAGCACACGGCGCAGAGGCGATCCTTCTTCCCGCTCCCCTCCGTTTCGGGACAGCTCCACTCGTTCCGATTACCACTCTTTCTTCCTCGCCCCACGCCTTGATGTCTCCATTTCATTACCGCCCGCCCATTTATCAAGCTGTTACCGTAAGGGTGACTTTGCCCACTTGCGTGTGGCAGTGGGGCCTGGCTGACACGGGGAGAGGGTGCCCTGGGAGGGGGGGTGCAGGCAGGGCCCCCCTCTCCCCACTGCCGCTGGATGGATGTTGTGGTGGAGGGAAGGCTGCATCATTACTGATGTGTAAATGATAAAGAAGCCTCCACATCCATCTCCCAACTGTAAATCCAGGGAGTGCTTTATAATCAAGCTACAGCGATAATAATGTGAAATTAGGTCTCTCTATCAACGGGAGGAGGCCTTTTAATCACGGCTTAAAGGGTGCAAACGCTGTTTATCATAATTGAACTGTATCCGGGCTAATTGTGGCCATATTTCACTGTCTAGGAGACAGCAGGCTGCCTGCTGACAGTGCTGCGTGCCGGATTGAGGGCCCTGCACAGACGGGCAGCACTGCCCTGCTGCCAGGCACCTGCCTGCAGGGACAGGGCTGCCAGCCTGCCTTGTCACACCGGCAGCCCTGCCCAGCCCTGCCCAGCCCGGTGACCCGGTGGCAAAGCCACCCCCCGCCCCCCAGTATCAGTCGAAGGTGCAGGGGGCTTCCCCTGCGCACCAGCTTCCCCAGGAACTGCCCTGAGCTGCCGGGGACCGTCCTGGCTGGCGGCTGGCTGTGGGAGAAGAAATGTCCCCGTCAGAGCTGTGTGGCTCCTGAGTGTCTCCCGGGCCCTCTCATGGCACCCCTTCCCCTCACCGGTGTGCCAGGCTGGGGAATGGAGCTGGGCATGAGGGAAGCGCGACAAAGGAGAGGTGTCCTCAGCCCCACTGGCTGGTGTGGGGGCAGAGATGAGCCTGTCACTCTGTGCCTCTGTCCTCTCTGCTGGCCAAGGTGGCACTGATGGCTCCAGAAGGGCCCTGGAGATGACGGGTGTCCTGCCCAGCCAAGGCACAGCACCGGCTCCTGCTGCCACTTGTTCCCACTCAAGCAAGCCCCTCGCTGTCCTTAGGACCCCCTGCTCCACTCATCTCACCCCCCTCAGCTAGCTGAGCCCCTGGGGAACCACCAGTGGACCTGCCCTTGGAGCCAGCTTCCAGGGGGACCTAGCAGGGAAATGGTAGCTTGAAAGCTGGGGAAACTGAGGCCGGGGGAGTGCAACTGTCTGGGGTCAGAGTAGCCCACCCCACAGCCAGCCCTGGCCTCGTCCCCCAAAAAAAGCAAGAGCAAAGCAAATCCTGGCCTCTGAGCTGCGTCAGACGGGTGGCTGGTGAGCAGCTTGGAATTGAGAGCACAGCCTTGGCCGCTGCCCTTCACCGCCCCCAGGCCTCCTGCTGCCCACCCCCTGCCCGCAGCATCGCCCGGGGCTGGTGTGGGCCGCCAGGACACGGCCACTGCTCCACACGGCTGACAGGGAAACTGCGCAGAGACCCAGGGAGCGGCCAAAGTGGCCGCAAGACCCCACGGCGCCTCCTGGGACCCCCGAGCTGGTCCGTGGGGAGACCCTCTGGGACCACCAGCCATCTCCCCACAGCCCTGACATGCTCTTGCACTGGATGCCAGTGCTGGGAGCTGCCCTGGGCTCCCGGCTACCACCCTGCAAAGCTGGTGGGACCCACGGTGCCACCCGCATGCCCGCGCTGGCAGCACCGTCCTCGCCGTCCCACGGCCCCCTGGCAGCCGGAGCACCGAGCTCATCGTAAGTCATTTAGTGAGACTCATTCCAAATCAGCACTAAGGTAAACACGCTTATTATAATTATCCATGTAAAAAAAAATCAACAACAGCAGAACAACTTTCTAATATGCAATTACAGCCATCTATTGATTTTACAATGTAATCCGCTCCGATTGATTTAATAACACAATTATAGGCTGGCTCTCGGGATATTAGAGTGGGAGATTTTCATAAACTCCAAAGCAAAAAACTAAGCGGCTTTTAAAACAACACCGTCAGATGGCTGTTTGGGGAATTATTAGCAATATGAAATCCTCTAAATCTGGCCGTCGTTACCTTGTGAAAGGAATTTCTATTACCAAAATGGCAATTGACAGCCTAAGAGAGCACGAACAGGATTGCTCTGCTGCTCTTTCGGTGCTTAATCCATCGCAAAGGTGACCATGGGGCGGGGGACGAGCGGGGTCCGAGGCAGGTAAGGGGTGCGGGCAGCCCTGCCCACCCTGCGCCCCCCAGGCCAGCTCTCCCTAGGGGACACACGGCAGTGGTGGGGCTCCCCCAGCACCCAGGCTGGCACCCAACAGCCCTGTGCCCCCTGCTTGGGGCCACCAAGGCTGGCAGGGCACGAAACCTCCCGTGATCCCTGTCCTGGTGCTCCTGGCTTGCCCTGGTCCCAGACACCTCCAGGGGCCATCGGGGTGCTGCCTGCGTCCCCAGGCTCGAGCAGGGAGATGGGGTAGCAGTGACCCCGTGCCACTGGCCAGCAGGGCTGTGGATCCGCGTGGTGTGTGCTCGCAGGCATGCCCCCGCGCTCCTGGCGCTCGCTCCTTCAATGTATTCCCGACTTTATGGGCACATTTTTCTTGTCAAGCTGACAGTGTTGCTAAGTGGATTTCTCCCTGATACGCGGACGGATTATCACATTACTCCAATGTCCTACACAAACATATTACTTTATATTCAATAGCCCTAATGAATATAAACTGCTTTTTCTTTTTTGGGGGTGGGGGGTAATCTATAGATTTTTAATGAGGGCACTATTAACTCCCTCCTCTTTAAAACAGACTTAGGTGCAGCCTCTGAGTAGGAAATCAATGGTGTTATTGTAGGAATATTGTATATTGATATTGTAATAATAAGATGCAATTGATTTAGGGGTGTTGTGCGGTGTGTGTGAAAGGGGTCAGCCCGGGGTTATCCTGCCTCCTGCAAATGGAGCGGCGGCTCTGCCCTGCCTCCCTGCCTCTCGCCTTGCCGTGCTGCTTCTTAGCATCGTCCCGTGTCCCCCAGCACTTGCACCAGGATGACCAGGGCTGAGCTGGCCCTGAGGCGCTGAGTCCCAGCCGATCTGGGACTGCCCATGCTGCGGGGCGATGTGCCATCCCAACCTCCCCTGCCCGCCCGGGTTCTACCCCTTCTACCCAGTGTCACAGCATCACCCACTGCAACACAGCACTGCCTCGGCACCCACGTCCCAGCCCTCGCCGTGCTCTCACCGCAGTGACAGCCAAGGACAGCACACACACATGCATGGGGTGGGGGAGCCCTCTTTGAATGAGGGCTGGAGTTCTGTGCTGTTCAGCATCACTGGCTGCTCGTGTTCTTGGAGGGGAACGGATGCTCCCACCGTGCCCTGGGACAGAGGCAGAAACTCCTCAGCCCATGGTGAAGCCAGGACAAGCTCAAGGATTTCGACCTGCTGGCACATCTGCCGCCTCTCCTGCCTCCCCACAGCACCAGATCACCGGGATGCCACCACCACAGGGGTCGGAGGGCCCAGTGCTGCACCGACTGCTGTGCTCTGGAGCCGAGACACGTGTGGTGTGAGGAGTGAGCTGCTCAATCCCAGTGGTGCCCGGGCGGGCTGGGGGAGCGAGTGCGGGGCCCCCCCAAATGTGCTCATTTGGAGGCAGCCCCACCACACC
Organism: Aegotheles bennettii; assembly: GCA_013398125.1. NCBI lineage: Eukaryota > Metazoa > Chordata > Aves > Caprimulgiformes > Aegothelidae > Aegotheles > Aegotheles bennettii. The sequence goes on from VZRW01000182.1 coordinate 154,662, forward strand.
TGTGCTGTGGCCGGGAAGACGGATCACCCCCGGCCTGAGCTGAGCAGGTCCATATTTAAACTGTCCCCATGCTTTATGGGCTGTACAAGAACTGATGCTCAGGCGACGAGGGGCCATTTGTCAATGTTCTAATGGCAGATTACTGTTAATGAATAATATCACTGCTGCCTTTGTATAACAGCTCCCTGCAAAGCGGAAACAGGGCCGCCCGGCCACCGCCGCACTCTGGCTCTGCTGCCGTCCCCAGCACGGTGACAGCAGGTGGCCTGGTGACCCACTGTGTGGTTCCCATGCAGCCCAGCACTGCTGCCGGTTTCCCTGGCAATCCCTGGGGAGTGCTGGGTGCTGTGTACCCCCCCAGCAGGCTGTGCTGCTCCCCCTGAGCGGGCACATCCCCAGGAGGGCACAGCTCTCATGGCCAAGGAGTGGTGGTGCTTGCCTGGCACACGGAGCCAGGCTCTCATGGCCACTCACCCTGTCCGCGCCGGAGCTGGGAGGGAGCTGTGTCTGGTCTGCATCCACTCCCACCGTGACGTGCTGGGCAAGGTGGGGACACCAGATGCCCTGCCACAGCAATGACAAGGACACGGCAGAGCACAGAGCTCCCAGCCCAAAGGGATCCATGGGGATGCTGGGGATGCTGGGGCTGCTCCCAAACGAATGGCTTCATAATCCTGCACGTGGGGCTTGGCGTGCCCCGCACAGCCAGCAGGTATATTAGGTGGAGCTGACAGCGACGTGCAGAATATTAAGAATAACTTACCTCATTATCTGCAATTACGTTACTGCCACACACCTCATTTCTTCATGAAGAAAAGAAAATTAGTTTTATATTGACTTCATCCCAGTGCCTCCCCTGCCTGCCCCGCCACCGAGTGCCCGCACAGGCTCTAAAGTGGGTTTGGACACAATTAACACTCGTGCCCCCGCTACCTGTTGCTGTCCCTATCCCGAGGGGACGGGATGCCTGTCCCACCCTCTGCACACTGAGGTCACTCAAGCCTCCAAATTGGGCTCACCAGAGCAGGGATGTGGAGTGGGGAGGGTCTGTCTCTGGCAGTTCCCAGCTCTGCAGGGAGATGACACCTCTGGGTGACCCTGGGAAGTAGCCAGGCAGATGAGTGCAGTGGAGGGCACCTGTCCCAGTGTTCAACCTGATGCCCCAGGCACCTGCTTCCCCCCCCCACCCTGAGCTGGCCACTGTCACCCCATGAGTGATGGGTTGCTTCCTCCTGTCCTCCATTCTGGGGACTGCTCTTCCCATCATGCGCCCGTCGCACTGGCCCCCTCCCAGCGCAGACAGAGCTGGGTGGCTGGGGACACAGCACCACAGGACACCTGGCTGCCGAGACACCCACCAGTCCTGCAGGCTGCCGGAAGGCCTGGCAGAGGTGATGACATGCGCAGGGACCCTGAGATCAGGGGCATCCCAGCTGCAGGGGATGGCAGCTGGGGCTGAGCTCTCTCACACCATCCCTCACAGCCTCTGGAGCCTACGAGCCTGAAGGACACTGACATTGCTGGTGCCGAGGGTGGCACAGGGTGAGCTGAGCCCTCGGCTTGTCCTCCAGCCCCTGTGACTGACCCCGCACGCCCAGCATCCTCGCAGGCTGGTGGCATCCCCGGGCAAACAAAGCCAGCGCTGCCATCGCCCCGCTCCCGGCTGTGGCCGCTCACCGGCGTGCGTGGCAATACAGGGAAAAAAGCCAATTTCATCTTTATTAGAAGGAGATTTCTCTTTTAGTAATAAGCACACTTCAAATAATTAGCGTGTTTTACGTAATAATGAAATTATGGAAATGCAGGCCACTTATTCAAACAAGTCACCATTACCATATTTTTAAATATTAGACTTAATTAGAGTTTATCACTTCAGAGAAGTACGAGGAGTGGGGATTTTTTTTCCTTTACAAAAAAAATCCTCATAAAGTGTTTATTAAGAGCGGGTAAGAAGGGGATAATGATCTGTTTGGAAATTAAGGCAATCAAACATTTAATGCTCTGCACTCCTGTAGGCAAAAGCATTCAAATGAGTCAATTATACATCCATTATCCAGGCACGATTAAACAAGGCAGGACGGGGAATTTGTCCTCCGCATCATGCGATTGTCGCAAGGACTTATGTCCACTTAAAGGCAGCTAATAAAACACTGAACTTGGGGAAGGAGAGGAAGGGAGGACTGGGAAAAGGGAAGAGAGGGAAGAGAGGCAGCGGGTCAGTGGGATCGCGGAGGGGTGAGGGTGGGAGGTGCGTATGGATGGAGCTGTGTCTGCATCCCAGCCCATCATAAATCAAAGTAATTAAGTTAACATGAAAATCAACTTCACCATCCCGTTAAATTACAGCATTTGCATATTAGGACTCAAATGAAGTAGGTAGCAGGCAAGGGGGGCAGGAGGGGAGGAGGGAAGTGGGGGGGTTCAGGGGAGAAGGATGGGGGGACGCGCACCAAAAAGGGGACCATTTATTACGGTGAATAACTAATTTCAGAATTTATAGCGCTGGATTTTCGTTCCTGTGCCATTTATATTACAGAAGGAAATTAAGGGGCGGGCAGGAGGCTGGCTGGACATCTTTCTGCGTTATTGCTTGTCTGCCATTTGCAAATCATTATTAATTGTGGCCCATGTCGCTGGTGCAGCAGGGCAGGGTGCCTGGACAGCCGGAGCAGACACACATATCTCTTCATCAGGACCCCAGCCGCTAGCCCTGGAGAGCCAATTACCCCTCCCTGATTGGTATCAGATAAGGAGGGAATTTTTACAAATTAGGGAATAAATAGAATTTCCACACGTGGAGCAGGGAGGGCTTGAGAGGCAGTAATGAAAAACGATACATCACCATCAGCCAGACAACCCTATTCATACGCCGATGCATTACGCTCACTACTCATAATCCCATCGAGTGACAGACAGCCGCCGCGCCAGCCCAGCCGGAGGGGAGCGCATCCCGCCGGCTGCCTGCTCCCAGGCTCTGCTCCAGCCACCAGCACCCTCCCAGCAGCCTGGGGATGATGTGGCCTCTGCCGATTCAGCACCGCTCGGCCGTGTGGGCGGTGGGGACAGGCGTCCTGGCAGGGTGACACCGTGCAGGAGCCGTCCCTGCTCTGTTGCCCACAGGAGGAGCCCTGCAGGATGAGCCTCCAAACTCGGCCACAAGTTTGGGGGCTGAAGTCATCAGTTGGCCACTCACCCGACTTCAGTGTCCCCACGAGTAAAGCACATCTTCCCCAAAATTATCCAGCCCAAATCATGCCCTCAAGATGACTCCCCCCTCCCTTGGTGCCTCCACAGTACCTTGCTGTTACAAGATCCCTACCTAACTTCACAGAATATCACAAGTTGGATCCCATAGGATCATCAAGGATTTGGGGTAAGGCTTTGCCTTTTTGTATTATTCACCCCCCAAATCGGCCCCGCGACTCAATTCCAGCCCTAGATCCCCCTGTACCAGCGGGGTCCCTGTGTTACCTTGTGACCTCTGGGTTGGGGAAGGCGGCGCAGGCTCCAACCAGCCCCAGGAGCACAGGGTGTGCTCCTCCATGGCTCTGCTCCATCGGGAACAGGCTTCGGCTGCGGTACCTCCATCCCCCTGTGAGCCTGCGGCCAGGGCAGCCCCTAGAGCTGCTGGCCGGCTGTGTCCCCCAAGCCCGGGCATCCACTTTCAGACCCTGGCAGCTCCCCATGGCAGCACGGTCTGCGACGGAGCTGGATGGCCTCACGGATGGGGCTGGCACCCAGCTAATGGGGACCTGGCATGTGGCCAGCTTCGGAAAGAGCAAACCCTGGAAGTGCGGGAACGCCGCTGGCATTTGGGATCCCAGTTTGCACCATAGTCCCCAGTGTCGGAGCCCCGTGCCTCTGTGCCCGTAATTAGCTCTCCCTTATGACAAGCACGTCACTAAACAAAATGCTCGGCAGGAGATCAATCTTGCCTGTAAGTCACGCAGCCTTCAATTTATTCAGCATACAATGTCGCTCCACCGCCGGCTTCCTGTAATTTATACCGTACACTGTCGTGTATTATTTAACTCATCCCAGTGTTTTACAGCTCGCCTGAAAGTCGCCCTGCAAAATAAAGTCACGGTGGGCACTGGCAAGGTGCAGGGAGGATGCAAGCTGCCCTCTTGCTCTGAGGCTGGTATGGGACCCTTGGCCTGGCTCGGGGACAAAGTGACAGTGACAAGTTCTCACAGAAGTTGGTGGCTCAGGACTCCCTTCTCCAGGGCTCTGTGGGTGGGAATGGGAATGGGAGACAGGCCCCCACAGGAGCTCAGTAAACCGCAGGGTCCGATGCTGGTGCTTCTGTAGAGGAGGAAAGGATGGTGGCAGGGGGCAGAGGGCAGCAGGACTCCTGCTTGCTGGGGCTGGGGTGCCTGGAGAGACCCTGCTGGACCTGGGAACCACACAGGGCAGAGATGCTCTCGGCACCTCTCCTCCCGGCTGTGCTGGATGCTGGGGATGGCCAGGCTGGTGCCTGCCCCTCTCTGCAACACGGGTGGAGGGTCCCTGCCCACGGGCACTGTTCGAACACAGCCAGCGATGCCAGAGCAAAGGAGCTGGGAGCTCCAGTGGGGGCTCAGCAGATGCAAGTCTCATCTCCTGGACTATCCTGGGCAAACCACAGGGCTGCAGGCAGCTGGCAGGAGGGGACAGGGCAGGCAGGGGAGGACAGTGAGCAGCAGCACTGCCAGTGTGTCCAGCTCCACCAGTACCAGAGCAAGAAAGAAGCCCAGGGGATGGGTGGGAGCTGGGATGCTGCAGCAATGCTGCCCAGTCCATGGCCCACAACCACCATGGCTCTGCCTTTGCCTTGCCTGCACAGCCAGGACCGTGGCTGCCACCAGAGTGGGTCCCTGGGGATGCTGGGGGTGCTGCTGAGAGCAGGCAGCCCTGCCAGGGCGGTGGGACTTCATCCCACAGGCAGGGTGCTGGGGGCTGTCCCATCACCCCTTCTCCTGGTGCACCACCAGAGTGGGCAGCAGGCAGGCAGTGGGCAGGGACATGGCTCCTTCCCAGCCCCTCCAACAGGACACACGGCAGCAGCAGCCAGGCCTGGGAGCAGGAGGGAGGTCCTACCCCAAAACTGGGGTAAGGACTGGGGCTGGGCTGGGCTGAGAGCTGGCTGGTAGCTGGTGTGGCCGCTCCGAGCAGCTCACCTAGAGCAGCTGGGTGGAAACAGTCAGTGATGTAGAGCTGGATATCCTCCACAGGGAAGGTTAAAACCTCTGTTCAGTGTAAAGTTGCCATATCCAAGCACTTACGATCAGGATATTTATTGCTAGTTTATTCCAGGCTGTTAAAGGCAGCAGTAGTTCTTTGCAGATAAAGGGAATTGGACTCCCCTGACACCTTTTCTCCCCACAGCAAAGGCATGCCTGGCTGGAGCCGGGTGCTCATGGTGTGTAGCTCACCTGATGGCCCCTGCCAGAGCCAGAGGATGTTCAGCATGACACGGACAATGACACGGACAAGATGCTGTCTCCCTGTCCCTGACCGATGCTGCTGGGGGCCAGGGTGTCCCCAGGCTGCAGGGAGCAATTTGGTCTGCCCTCCTGCTGGTCCCCATCACCGGTGTCCCTGCTCCTCCTACCCCATTGCATGCTGCCGTGCCTCTGCCATGCCCTGCTCTGATGGAGGGCTTATTTAAGGCAGCAGAAGGCAAAACCACCCTGAGGTTTTGCAGGGCATTTCAAGCCGGCCATTGGCTTTGCTCCACATCCAGCTCCTCATACACAGTCCCACCACTGGGATTGGGACCCTAATTAGGGAGAAATTTCAAGGGAGAAATGAGAGAGTTTATAAAGCCGAGTTTCTCCTGCCTGTGAGTGACACGAGATGTCAGAGAAAGGAAATAAAAGGCAAGGATGCAATTCCAGTGCCGCCGAGAGTGTGTGGTGAGTCCTAATGGAAAGTTCTCCTGCTCTTTAAAGCTTGGTCAGATGGCCTAGTTATTGCTTTAAAAGGACCCAGAATCAAACCGCGGCGCCGCACTCGAAGCCTTCAAATAAAGCGAGCTGTGTTTCTGCAGGTCCAGCGAGGCAGAGGCAGGCGATTACATAGAGAAGGGCAGGTCTCTTTATCTTGGAGGGAGACCTACCTATTTTTAAACATTAGCTCCAAATCAGCAGCTCACCTCTTTGTCTCATACAAACCCTCTCTCGCCTTCTGGAGGAGAGATCAAACGCCAGCCCTGCTGCCATTGTTTCTCTCCCAGCGAGATGGATGCGGGACTGTAATCTTCCCACAAAGCCACACACTTCAAAGGCATCAAAAGTCCTTATTAAAAGTCCTAGGAAACTAATTTAACAACATCCCAAAGGGCTGGAAAAATCAGCACTGGCAGCTCAAAATATAGCCTGGTGAGAGAGACGGGCCCCTGTATGACACGACTCCGTCTCGGGCAGCTGCACGCAGGGCTGGATGCTCCGGTGCACAGCCCTGCCCCGCTGCTGGCCACTGTCCCACCGGGGATGCAGCCAGCTGAGTGGGAGTGTGGGGGACCCTGCCCTGACGGCACTGCCATCCCAGCTCACGTGGGACTGTGTCCCCACCGAGGGCTTTGCTAGGCCGGAGGCGTCCTCGCACAGTGGGGACAGAGCCTGACCAGCCCCGCGGCTCAGCTCCTTGTGGAGCTGCAGAGCCCCGCAACTGCCCCAGAGGCAGATTCCAGGTTTGCCTTGGAAACATGAAAAGCACCGGGCGGCCTTGGCCGGCCATCTCAGTGGCTGCTGGAGTGGTGGCTTTGTGCAACCCAGACTGCCCAGCTGGAGGGAGCTGCACTAAGGCTGGTGCGTGCCGGCTCTGCACACGGAGCAGACGGGGCCGCCAGCCAGACCCGCAAAGCCCCATCAGCAACCTCTGTGCGGTGTGAGACAGACCCGCTTCTGCCCGCGGCCATGGGCCAGCACACTGCCTTCCTACCACTCTCCCAGCTGCAGCGGCACGAGGGCTGTGCTCCCCTCCATCCCCCAGTGCTGGGCACTGCTCCCAGCCTGTGCCGGGCCAGGCGCGGGACCCGGGGCTGCGTCCTGTCCGAACGGTGCCGGCTCCCATGGAAAGGGGCAGGGGATGGAAATTAACACTCCAGCCTCCATCTCATCCTGCCCATTAGCGGGGCTGTTTTACTCCGGATCATTAAATATGTATATCTTATTACACGCCTTGTTACAGTATTGAGCTCTATTGACTGATAATAAATTCCAAGCATCATCCTGGTCATAAATTTATCTGGAGATGATGAAGACTCAATAATCTAGTCATGCAGATAATATGATAGGGCCTTAAAAAAGATCATTACATTATATGCCAAAATTAAAAGTGAAATACACTTTATTAACACTGTTTCCACACTCGGGGCCATTACTTGTTATATCCCCTCCTGCCCTCCCACCCACCCGCACGCTGTCCCTCAGGTGAGCCAGGGAAGGAGAGACAAGGCAGAGCTGCCGCAGCTCTGCCCTGGCAGGAGCCTGGCAGAGGGGTACAGGGGGGTGGCAGGAGGTACACGGTCACACCAGGGCTTTCCAGCTTGACCCCAAGGATGCAGGACCCTGCCTGGTCCAGCACTGCTGCCCTGCCCATCGGACAATGGCCTCTGAGCATCTCCAGGTGTCTCAGCAAAGTCCTATGCCTGGTGCCATTTGCTGCCTGCAGGCAACCCTCAGCAGGCCCTGGCCGCAGCCATCAGGATGAAGGGAAGCCTTGTCCCTGACCTCAGAAAGAAAAAGCCACCCCGTGCAGCTTCAGGTCTCCTGAGAAAGCTGCTCACCTGTTGGGATTAACCCAACAGCACGTCTCCTCCAGGCTCTGGCAAGCTGCAGAGCTGGGACGGGCGGGGTCTCCACTCGTGCTTGGCTGCACTGTGGTGTGGCACAGACAGGCAAGGAACAGAGATGGACGTGTGGGTGCCATGGGTGACCCCTCTGAGACGGGAGGACTCCTGGTGGGCTCCTGGTGCTCCGGTGCCAATCTTACCAAGCTGTCCTTTGGCAGGACAGTGATGGCTGGGCAGCTCCTGGCCATCCTCCCTGGGGCCTGAGGCATTGCTCCTTCCTCCTGGCCAGCCCTCTGAAGCCATTCCTCTCCTTTAACAAGAAGGTCACAGCCATTTAAACTCCTCTGATGAGGGCAGAAGACCCGTGCCCCTCCTGCCTGGCGGGGCCGGCCTAGCCACACTCCCACCCGTGGAGCAATGGCATGTCACAAGTTTAACGTGTGTCCCCCGGCCCCCCTTCCCTCAGCCACCTTCCTCTCCAGACACGCAAGGTGACAAGCACCGGGGCGGCCTGCAGATCGATGCCGCGACATGGATCGGCTGCTGGGAAAAACCAATCGCGGATCAGATGGAAACCGACTTCTTCTTGTATCTGCCTGGCTCTTGCTGGGATAGATTGGCTGGAGAAATCCGATGGCGAGGGGAGACAAAGGGGGAGGTGACGGGGAGAGGAGGAAAGGGCTGATAATGCTCCTGCTGCGGCTGCTCTAATCTGTGACAGCCCGAGGATTTGCTGAAAACCCTTATCACATTGCTCTCCCTTCTCTTGTCCCTGATAAAGCCCCGGCTAATCTGTTTGTTGCAGGTATTGAACGAATGCATTTAGCGAAACAAGGGGTGTGTGTGCGCCTCCCTGCCCGCTGAGCAGGTTTGTTTTCCTGCGCCTCCAGCCTCGCTGGGAGGTGAGGAGGGAGCAGGGAGGGCAGGGGTGGGTCTGGGTGCAGCCTTGCTGCAGGCACAGACTCTGCCCTGCCAGACCATGCCATGGGCAGTGGTGCTGGCACAGGGCAGGGCTCTGTGGCTGCCCTTCACAAGTTTGGGGGAGCTTTGCTCTAGGTGCTTCATTGCACCCTCGTAACAACTCACAGAGGGCAGTGAGTGAAGCCCTGGGGTTGGCGGGCGATGTGGCAGTGCCGAGGCACATCCCAGCCCGGAGCGCTGCCGCAGCCCACCGCACACCCAGCCATAGAGCAGCTGATTCAGGGGGACATGGGGGGTCTGTGCCACCGGAACGACTCTCGGCCCCCCATCCACCAAAGCCCAGCTCAGCTCGTCCTGCCTGTCCCGGTGCTGACCCCGGCCCTTCCCTTGCAAGAGGCTCTTTCTCCAGGGAGGAGAGATAATTCAGTGGCTGTGAAAGCCCAGATCCGGGGTTCCCGCAGCCGCCTGTTACAAACAGTTCTAGTGGAACATTAATTATAGTAATTTAGCCGTGGAACACTATCTGCAGCCAGTGCAATAGCATTCAGTACATTAGTGGCTATAACCCACTCCTTAAAAAAGACATTTGGCTACTGACAGCTGATAAAATGAGTTGTGAAGCATAACCAAAGGGGAAAAAAAAATAAATCGGGAGCGCGCTGGGAGCGAGCAGTGGGGTGGCAGGGCAGGGGGCTGCACCCCGCCGGGTGAAGGCAGAGGGGCAGGAGGCAGCACGGGGCCACAGCAGGCACCCTCCTGCCCAGCACACCACACGCGGGTTGGGGGTCCCTGTGCCGCGGGCAGGGCTCGGCAAGGCGGGGGGCATGGGCTGCGGTGCGGCAGTATGTCAAACAGAAGGACGTTTCCTTCTATCTCCCAGCTGCCGCCCCAGGGCACAATCCACCTACATTCAATCTTTACTCCACTACACATGTTTCCTTTCCAGCCTCGGATTATTTTTTATCATCAAATTACTGCGACGATAAGATGGAGTAGATGTGATAGAGAGCAGAGCACCCGCCCTCCGCTCTCCTCCCTCCACCACCCCCAGCCTCCCGGCTCTGAGCAGGTGGGGGTTATCCAAATGTCAAGGGGTGATAAGAGACCCCCCCCAGCAGCCGGATTTGCCAGCTGGGACCAAACCGTGGCTGGCAGAGAGCACATGGACGTAGGCAGGGAGCAGTAGGCACTCAGCTCGGGTGCCTATCAAGCTGGCCAGGAAAACTTTCGGGGTGTCCTGGGGCAGGATGGGACCCCGCTGCCAGCCGCGCCACAGCACAGCCAGAGGTGAGCATCGTCCCCACTGTACCTGATGCTCCAGCCTGGCACTGGAGGTGTGACACCCCGGTGACACCGGTGAGGCAGCAGGGACATGGCGAGGCAGCAGGGACACGGGGAGCCCCGGCGCAGGGGCGGCTGGGAAAGCGTGGCCATGCCGTTACAAGCCCGAGCAGCGCCGCGAGGCCCCACTGTGATGAATCCTCCCCATCTCCTTGTTTACTCCAGTCTGCAACAAATGAGTCCCGGCCCGTCCAGGGATAGCTCATCTGGAGGAATGCTCTTTCAGGCCTCTCCCTCTAATCCCTATTAATTTAAATAATGCTCGGCCACTCTTCTCAAACTATTTATTATTTATCAGGTTTGTTTATTTGTAGCTAACAGGTAGCGCTCAGCATGCGTTCCCGGCACAGGGACAGGGGCCGTTCATCACATCGGCTCCCCCGCCATCCACCATCCGTCAATTACTCCTGCTTCCTTTAATTAGTAATGAGGACTAATATCTCTGCCTGGAACGGTGGCTGGAGCGGAACTTCCCTCCGGTGGCATCCGAGCAGCACAAGGGAGGGAATGAAAAATAAATATCTGTGCCAGGCTGCTGCTGCTGCCGCTGTGCCCGGATGAACAGGGGTCCCGCCAGCCCCCACGCACCCCTTCCCGTGGGGTCTGGTCCCTGGCAGCTCCCCAATTGTCTCCTGTACACCAGAGGTTCCTACCCAGCAGGGCAGGGGATGTGATGCCAGCCAGGTCCCAATCCACAGGCCATCCCAAACCATGGGGGATCCCCTGCTGAGTCCCAGCTGCTGAGCTCCACACAGGTATTGGCCAGGGGAAGCTTAAATTAAATGCCCATTAGAGCCTCCGGCCTCGCCTAATGGTCCTGGGGAGCTCTGTATCAGAACATGCCATCCAGAGGCAGCCTAATAGCGAAGGCAGCACATGATATAAATGGAGCCCCTTTGATTTATTGACTGGGAGAAGTTTTTACACGATAGCCCATTAAGACGGACGGCTCTGTTTACAGCCAGGCCATCTAGCTATAGGGACCCTGAACTGGATGGTGTGTTTTGCTATTGCTCTTCAGGCAGACATCTCATTAAGGGGAACAGCATATGGAGCTCTCTGGATCTATACTTCACGAGTCCTGAGGGAGGCTTTTACCATTTTTAATAAGCGCGCAAGGTTAGCAAACCTGCAATGCGGTGACCTCCCCTCCCTGTGCGATGGATCTCCCTGAAACGCAGAGAGCTGGACTCCCCGGGTGTGTGTGGGACTCCATAAATCATCTCCCTGCTGCTGGTCCAGGAACCAGCCGGCGAGGACGGCAAGGGGGGGTCCGGACCAGGCAGTGCTGTGTCCAAAGTGGGACAGCAGCACGTGGCTCCGCTGGAGAGCACAGAGCGTGCCCCTGCCCATCGTGCCGGCAGGGTGACGGGCAGCACGTGGGCAGCTGAGCCGGCAAAGATGCGTTAAGGTGAGAGCGTTAACAGGATAGGCACAATGCAGGAAAGGAACCCCCCAGCTGGCTGTTGAGGGGGATGATTCAATATTCAGTAACATGGCTGTTTAGGAGAACAAGTAATCTCTGGCAAAGACCTCCGGCTCTTCTCTGATCTGATAAAGCCCTGCAGCCCACGGGTAAGCTGGCACCTGCGGGGGTGCCAGAGCTGGATGCTGTGGGCCAGAGGGCAGGAGGAGGAGTGGGGAGGCAGGCACGTGGGACAAGCCGCTGAGGGATGGACACGCTGCAAACAACTGGCACATGACACCTTTCCAAAGAGAAAGGGCTTGTGCACGGTTTAGATACTCCTGCCCAGGCACAACTTCCACCTCCAGGCACAGCAGCAGAGACATACGGCCTCGAGGCAGCAGGTAAGACACGTTCATGTGCAGAGCTCCCACCATCTCCTCCTGGCCCGGAACACGGCTGTGCGCCCACCTGCTTCCCAACAATGGCAATCTGGTTCTCACCCATCAGCCAGCCCTTAAATCCTTGTTTTTCACTCCTGTGGTACCAGCTTAAGCACTATAACCATCACCACCAATCACTGGCATTTAGCTTGTACCTCTAAAAACACGGAAAAGCTGCCAGAAAAGCAGGAGACTGAAAACATGGTTGTTACCTTTCAAGAAGCCTGTCTGGCTCTGGCTGGGAAAGAGGGAAGGCAGAGAAGGACTAACAGACAGACACGGTGGCATATTTGGGTGTCTTTTCAGCAATTCTCTCACAAACAGTCTGAGCATCTTTGAAATGAAATTTTGTAGGCGATTAGCTCACAATGTGAACTTAATTGCTTTTGGTATTTAAAAAACCCCATTAAATTAAATGGCCGAGATATTGAGGCTTAAGCAATGGCTGCTTCCAATGCACAATAACTACCAGCCTCATTACTGGGACGCCAATTCCAGTGGCGGAAGGCGCAGACCCATGCGACGTGACCGCTGCGGCTCTAACGCTCCCTCCCAGCTCACAGCCCGTGGGTGAGGATCATCAACAGCAGTGAGAGGATGGCTCAGAGCAAGGCTGGCATGGAGCAGCAGTCCAACGGCGTGCTGAGCTCCTGGCTCCCCAAAGTGTCCTTGTTGGACCAGATGTGTTAGACCTGGGGGGCTGGAAGCCGAGGTAATATTGGGATCTTACAGCTCAACCAGAGGAATGGCTGGGACAGTCACACACTGCAGGACGTCTGGGTCCTGCTCCACCAGGACATCAGGGTCACCTCCACCCTGACGCTTTGGTCCCTGCTCCTCAGGGATCCCGCAGCGCTCGCACTGCCAGCACTCAGACGCGCAGCTCCCGAGAGTGACTATTTAGTGATGTGAGCTCAGTTGGTACCATTTATCCCCAGGGACAGCCCCAAAGCTGGCACCTTGCACCTCTCTATGCCAGTGCTGCACGAAGGAGCTCTCCTCTGACTCAGAGCCCGCAGCACTGCCCTGCTCTGCATTTAGTGCTGTAATACAATAGAGAGGCCAACAGTAGTGCTTTCACCTTACTTTACTTGTTTGTTTAAATTATTTACACTCCTCAGATGCAAGATTGCTCTCCAAAAGGAGCATCCTTTTGGCTGCTGCAGCTTTAAAATGACTTGCATCCATCACTCAATCGCTTTCAGGTCAAACACAGGCTCCCGACTTAATGACCACATTTCCGCAGCAACAAATCTGTCACTGCTGTTTGTTTAAAGCCAACAATCTGTAGGAGCACTGTGTGCAAGGATTGAATTAACTCAGCATCTGAATGACTGCGGTGCCAGATCATTCAAATTGCACCTTTCCTAAGATCTTCCAGCAATGTTAATTAATGTTCCTTGGGTGATGTGCAACATGCTGCAGTGCACAGGGCCACAGGGGAGAGCAAAACCTGATCCCTGTGGGCCCCGGCCACGGGAGTCAGGTTTCCAGCTGCCCCAGCCCCAGAACATGTTCTATACTGGGCAAAAAGAGAGGCTGGTGGCTCCCCCTTGCTCTGATATGACCTACTCTGATTCTCCCCAAAGTTTAGCAACTCATCTAAAATATTCCATGCTGGATGTTCAACTCACACTGATTTTTTCCCCCGGAAATTCCAGCCTGAACTGTTAGTATATTGCCATCAACAAGAATGAAAAATATGTTGCTATTTCCCTTAAATTCCAGCTCCTTGTTGGGGTTTTATTTTTTGTGCATGCCCAGATGTTTTGGAACAAAGCCCTGAAGTCTGTCAGGAAGGTGACTTTAGCGCCAGGGAGCATTTTAGATTTCCCATCAGAATCTCGCCACCTTTGGGCAAAGCCAGCCCTGTCTGTGGCTAACGCCCAGCCCTGCACCAGTTCCCTGCTCCCAGCTGCTGGTACCCGCCCCAGGCACCAGGAGCTCAATGACTTCCCCAGGAAGCACAAGGGAGGAAACTGCTTCATTGAAACACTTGGCCAACAAGAGCTGGAGTTGGGGGGCAGGAGAAGCAGGAGGAAATGGTGATGGGGAGCTTGTGGGGCTGGTGGTGGAGGGAGCTGAGATTATACCAGAGAAATGGGGNGCAAGAGGTGCAGAGAAGGAAGGAGGGACCGGGATTCAATCCAACCCCAAACCACCTAGGTCTCCTCCAGCTACTCTAGCCCTGGCCCACCAGTAAGTCTTGGCCTGATGTCCTCATACCGGCCTCCTGGACATGGTCCTTGTTGGTCTGGGGCATTCACACCTCCACGTAGCAGAACCAAGGTCTGCTGCGGGGTCCTAACCTGGAGAGCCAGAGCCCTCCCCCAGCCTCCCCTCAGCTCGCTGCAGTTAATTGGGGCACCGCTCTAATCTCTACCTGCCATTGATTTCAATTCAGCTCCAATTTTCTCCTTTGACCTTCTCTCCTCCAGACCCTGCTCGCAAACAGAACACAAATACTCAAACATTCCCTTCATTTTTCCCTGTGATATTCCAGCATGTCCCAGCCCCAGGCTGAGGAGGGTGATGACTGGTGCCTGTTTGAGCCTATACACTCATGGGCAGGGACGAACACACCGCTGCCCGCACAGATACCCTCACCAGGTTATGCTCACCCTGGTTCCCGTACGGACAGGGAAGTGGTGATGCACTGACACCATCCAAACCACCACAAGGTTTTCTCCAGGACCGCTGCCTTTTTTCTAGTAGCCTCTGGGTCCACAGGGACATGCAGGAGTGGTCCTGACAGTGCCCGCATCTCAGCTGCATGTTGGCATCCAGCAGCCATCCCACTGGAGGGATCTTCTGCCCACTTGAAAACTGGTCCCTCTGAGCCAAGCCCTATGTGGGCTGTGGTGCTCCAAAGGCAAGTGGAAGGAGATGAGCTGGCCATGAGCTAGAAGATTTCTCCTTCACCGTGTCCCTGGGGCCATACATTAGGCACAAGGGTTGGGAGTGCCTGCCCCCAACTCCCTGATGCCCCTGATGCTCTGTGCCATGATCTGGAAGAGGAACCAGTCACTGGGAAGCAGTTACCATCAGGTTGCAGTATGCTGGTGCAGACAAACAGGGGAGGAGAGGGTCCTAGACAGTGTCTGGGAGATGTCTGCCAGAGCAAGACACTGCCAGCACTGCGGGAAAGGGGAAAGGAGCTGTCAGGAGGGTATGGGATGGGAAAGGCATCATCCCTTAACACCCACCCCTTCCTGGCACCCTGAAATGGGTGGGAAATCTCTGCCAAGGCTCCTTTCTCAAGAAAACCTGGATGCCAGAATTTCAGCCCTCCCAGGCCCTTCTTTTTCTGGCAGCAATTCACTATGTAAAGAGGCTGGATATTTATAATTATGCTCAAAGTGGCCACTTTGAAAATCTATATGTCTCTAGGCTCTCTGTACATCATAATGTCAAGTCTGTGAATAGAGGCATCCATCAGAGGCCTCACATCACAGACCTCGGAGCTGTGATAAACACTCGGGAAATGCTCGCTGAACCCCTTCTTCCACCGCCGCCTTCTGGGGAAAAGACTTGGCCTTTGGGAGGTGTCCCCATGGGGACTTCTCCAGGCAGGATGCCACCGGGTGCTGGTGAGTCACTGATCAGAGACAGCGATGGGAGCAGGGTCTGGGCTCCTCTAGGCAGAGCCTTCTCTGCTGACCTTTGCTGTGCCCCAGGAAGGGGGCCTTCCCTCCAGGTGGGAGCATCCAATCCATCACCCTGTTTCCATGCCATGGGCATGCTCCAGGCACAACATCTGCGAAAAGGCAGCTCCCACCCCTTCATTCTGGGAAAGCTGCAGTGCTGGGAGGGTGGTGAGGTACAGGGACAGGACGCACCCCTCAAACATCAGCTCCACTCCTGGCCATCAAATTCCCATACCTTGGCCTCATCAACCCCAGGATCTTCTGAGCCTGACTGAGAAAAACTACCTCAGCACTGGAGAGGGATCTCAGTCCCCATTCCCAGCAGGGAAACTGAGGCAGGAAGCTGATGTCTCTTCTCCATGACAGCAAACATCAGAGCTGTCCCTGAAGCCACGCTCCATCCTGCTGCCCCACTGTGTTTACAGGGTGTTTCTCCTGCACCTCTCCTGGTGTGGGGACACAGAGCCCCCCCTTGGTGTCACCTCCTTGAGAAGAGGGACAGGCGTCCTGTCGGCGAGGTGCCCATGGGAGAAGGGGAATGCCGCTCTCCGCCGACAGCGTGGCGAGAGGACACGCAGGCTTCGCTAACACTTTGCCCAGGCTGTTCTTAAAAATTTATTACTCTGTTGCAACATGAAAAATAAGACAGAGAAGTAATCATTAGTATAACTATAACTCCCCGTGCAATAGTCCCACTTGTAAATTGAGATTTATGATTGCAGCTGCCGATATTTTAGAGGCTGGTGCAGGCAGCAGTGGCAGTACAGCCCAGCTACGCGCTGCCCTGCCGCAGTTACAGTTTATCATGATCTGCAGAGATTATTGCAATGAATAATACACAACAGGCTGGCAGTGAAGAACTATTCCTGATCAAACGCTTCTGTAAACAACTGAATAAATAATATTGCTCAGCCCCTCTTTAGAGCCCTCGGAAGCCCAGGGAAATCTCTCATTACTCAGCAGGAGAGGCAGTGGGGGGCTTGGAGGTGCCACGAGGGAGGGATGCAGTGACTCTGGGCAGGCACTGGACATCCCAGGCACTGGCACCTCCCATGCAGACAGCTCACCCTGCAATTTTTTTGGCAGAAAAGGAGGTTGAGGCACTGAAAAGACCGGTCTCACAGCTCCACATGCAGCTGGGAACAACCTGCTTGGACAGACAGTCAGATGCAAGCCCAGACAGATCGGTATTGCTGTCCTCTCTTCTGCTTGGCAAGGCTTTTGCTCGCTTCTGATATTACCAGGGCCCTCTGGGTGAGTTGGCAGCAGGTAAAGAGCAGGTTCAGGGGCAGCCTGGCCTGCTGGCAGCCAGCCCCTGTCTGTAGCAGGGATGGGGTGGTTGGGGCCAAGCCCACCAGGAGGAGGGCTCCACGTGCTCCCTGAAATGTCAGTAAGTAATGCAACGTGAGTGGGGTTGTGCGCCAGCAGCCATAGCAGTGGCATTTCTCACACAGCTCAGAAGGACAAAGTTCAGCTCCACAGCACCTCAGGTTCTCCTGCTGCAGCGAGCTCTGGCTCGGCTGCTGCACTGTGCTGCCGTGGGCATCAGGGCTGCAAAGACCCCTGCCCAGAGGGCAAGCGGATGGGGTTCACCCCTTCCCCAACAACCATCACACAGGGGTGCTTTATTTACTCTCCAAACACCTATGCTCAAAATACAGTGAGCAGAGGAGGAAGCCAAAAGGAGCAAAGGGAAGGCTATAACCCTCCTGGGGCTATGAACCACCCCTGCAGTGGCTCTCTGACGTTTCAGAGCCCTTGCACCAAGCTTTCCATGGGATGGGTGCCCATCTCTGCTCAGACACCCCCAGGCAGGGAGGGTCCCCCTGCACCCAAATCTTGCCTGCTTCAGGACCAGCTCCCAGGGTTGTTCCCTGCTCCCCGTGGGCTCTCTCCATGGCTGGGTCCTGGGGAAGGGCGAGAGAAGCAAAGCAGGAAAGTTTACATCCCTGTGTGGACTGCCCTACAGCATCTGTATGTGTGCAGGAATCGGCTCCAATTAATCCTCCCTCAGCTTGGCCCGCCCGCTTCATTACCTCCCCTTGATGAGAACCATCAGTGGGGCCTGTATGATTTTGCTAATTAGCCTCACTTCGTTTATCATTTCCATTTTCTCCCAGAGACGCTCGGCTTGCTGGGCGACAGCTTCATCTCCCGCTGAAACAATGCGGCCCCTTCTGTGCCTGTCTCACTTAGCGCTGTCACCACAGCCATTATGAAATTGGGGTTTCATTTACACACTAATTAAACATTACAGCTTGTTCACAATTACAACATGGGGATGAGGAGGTAACTAATTACTTAAGAAATGAGCTAACATTTATCTCTGATTCGCCCCCCCCCAGCTTGCCACCCTTCTCTCCAATCAAGATTAGAAATTGTTGTTCGGCAGCGGGAGCCCAGCGGGCCACTGCCCACCTCCACGCTGTGCCACGTCCCCTGCGCGGGGCCGTACTGAGACCCCAGCCCAGGAACATCCATCAGTTCCTAATTGCAGTCGGGATGACGGGTGGACTGTGGCAGTGGTGTGTGGTGCTGCGCCGAACGGGCTGCACGGGGATGAGATACGATGGGAGGGACACATCCATCGTGGTCAGCCCTGGGGGCCAATGTGGTGTCCCCTGGGCAGCCTGGCCATGGTGGCAGCAGGGACCAAGACGCTCCTTGAGCATCACAGCTCCCTGCACCTACTGGGTTCTTGCCCCTCAGGTTCAGGTCTGGCTCTGCACACAGGCTGGGGATGCCAACACGTTCTCCCCAGCCCTGCTGATGGGCAACTCATCCTGCGAAGACATTTTCTTCAGGGAGGAATTAACATTTAAAACTGAGAACCATTAGAGTAAATAAAGCAGGCTGTCACTCGCATCAAAAGGCAACACCAACGGTGGGCTTGGGACACAAATGTGACAGGCCCCGGGGAGCAGGCAAGGAGAGAGAGGGGCAGGCGCCCCTTTGCTCATCCCTCGAGGTGGGGTGGCCGGCAAGGGCAGGATGGTGCCCCGTGTTGGGCACAGCAAGCCTGGGTGCTGCCGCTGAGCCAGCAACAGCCTCCTTGCACTGGCAGCACGGGGCTGCCATGTGCTGCTGCCACAGGGGAGCCGTCCTCGCCATGCTGCGGTGCGGGCAGCTGGCAGGGGGTGCAGGCTGGAGGCGGAGGGTGCAGGCAGGAGGCACCCAGAGCTACAGGTGGGGTAGAGGACAGGGCAGTGGAGAAGGGTGACAGTGACCCAGATTGTCTTGGGATGGATGAGAGGATGCACAGTCAGCTGTGAGGCAGCAAGCCGGGTCGTGGGGGAGAGAGGCTGGAGAGGTCGGGATGCTGGTGTGGTGCCTGGACACCAGTGTGGTGTCTGGACACTTCTGCAGGCTCTGGGAAAATGCAGTGCCACTGCAGGGCTTTTAAAACACAAGAGACTCCCCTGATAAACAGCCTTAAACACTGGAAATGCATTCAGGAAAAACACCTAGTTCGGCACCAGGCAATTAAGGTTCTTTTGCAACTCTTAACCCCCAATTTTGAGACAAAGAATTTGGCCTTGGCATAATTTGAACTGCTAATTGCTTTCCTGATCCACAGTCAGAGAACTGAGCCAAAGCACAGGCACAAAAAAATCACCTTCCCAGGCTGGGAGAAAATTCAGAGCTGCTCTCCAGGGGAAGAGGATGCTCTCTCCTTCCCTCCAAGCAGCTTAAAAAATAATGATCAGGAAACGGTTAAGCAAAAGGGGGGTGAACTGGTGGTTTTGAAAAAAAAACTCACACCACTTTATAATAATAGTAACAACTCATTCCCATAGTTTTTATCCTTCCTGTCTTTAGCCCACCAAAAAAAAAAAAAAGAAACCCTGAGCTAAACTACTGACACTGGCTGGGAGCTTAGAACTGCGGCATCAAACAGAGCCCTTGAATCTCCTGAACATAATTGTGCTGCCCTCTAACCTCAACCTTCAATCAGTGCAGTGTAACTATCTCATTTTAGCCTACAGGACACACCCCTCTGCTAACTAGCAGCCATATTCTTCTCATTAGGAGACTGCTCTGGACGGGAGCGTGGAGGCAAATCCGTTGTCTCTCCCTTTCTCTCCCTCCCTTAGCTGTTATATGTGTACTTCTGGAGGGGGAGAGCACTAGCAGAGGGCTTTGTGGGTGCTGGAGATGGCCCAGCTGCCAAGCTCTGAGTCCCCTGGGCATGCAAATAAAGCCAAATTGCTGGTTCTCGGTTGGGAACGCACAGGATGGGAGAGGAGTCCCGGCCATGCCCTCCGTGGCACTGGGCAGCTGGTCCTGGGGAGCTGCAGCTGATGGCTGGAGCAGGCTGCCCAGCACGATGCTGCTGCTGTGTCCTCCGCAGGGTGAGGGGCCAGGGGTCCTGCCTGCCGCAGGCTCACCCTGCTCGCAGAGCCCCTGAGGAAGGGTCCCGAGGTGGCAGTGCCGGGGTGCCGGTCCCCTGAGCGCTGGGGCCAGAGATGGTGGTGAGCAGGGGGATGTGTGTGCCCTGCAGAGTGCAGGCACCAGCTGTGCCAGCCCCATGCCTGCTGCTGAGGGGCGGGCAGGGAAGCACAGGGCACTGCCGGGCTGGGGGGCAGCAGGAAGGGTCTGCACAGAGACAGCCCCTCCAGCCGGGCGCTTGCTCCCCCTGCACGTTACAGACCTGGGTGCAATTAACAGCAAGGCTAACTACAGCAGGGAACCTCACCCAGGGCTGCAGGGTGCCCTCCATCACTGGGGAGCTTGGCCTCACTGGGTTTTTTCCATGGTTAAAGCCCAGCTCAGCACCACAGGGGGTGAGGCAGGACACTCCACAGCCCACCCAGCCCAGCAGCCCAGCCCAACTGATCTCTGGGACACCACCTTGCCAAAAACTGGTAAGGGTTCTGGAGGCCCTGCTTCATGCCATCCCCTCGGAGACCCTCTGAGCAGGCAGGGCAGACATAGAATCATAGAAATCATAGAATCATTATGGTTGGAAGGGACCTCCAGGGTCATCAAGTCCAACCTTTATCCCATCATATTCCTGACCATTAGACCATGGCCTCAAGTGCCTCATCAACCCATTTTTTGAACACAAACATGTCAGACCACAGCACTGGACACGGCAGCTCAGCCCCAGCAGCCTGGACCGGTGCAGCCACCCTTAGCAGTGACCACAACCCTCTCCTCCTGCTTCCCCTCCAGGCTCTGCACACCAGCAGCACCCAGTTCGGGGCCCTGGCTGGGAGCAGCTGCTCCGGATCTCGCTGGGTTTGAAGGATGCAGAAAGGCAGCTTCCAAGCTGGAGCAGGACTGACCAGGACTCTCAGGGACAGAGGGAAATGCTTCCACCCCAGTGCCTACCCGCCACAGGGATCTGCTGCAGGACTGGGAACAAGCCAGAGCTCGGGCAGTTATGGGCACAGCCAGGATCAGCCCGCAGTGGTGGCTGCAGCTTGGGGAAGAACCTCACGCTATGGAGGATGAGGAGAGCAGATGCCCTCTGATCCCACTGCAGACCCACAAAGCAAGCGAGGCCATGCTGGGAAAGGGCAGCAGTTTGGCTGGCGCAGCCCTCCCCTCCTGCCAGAGCCCTTTGCCCTGGGACTTCAACATGTTAGCACCTTTGGAGGGGAAATTACACTGATTTGTGTAGAGACAGAAAAACACAGCACTGGACCGATTTTCGATGCCTCAGTGCCCATCTTCCCCACCCAGCAGCATCAGTCCCGTCCAGACCTCATCCCTAGATCCTCTGCTGAGTTATACTGGCTATTAACACTCCAAGTTCGTTATTTTAAACAGGCCACTCAGGACACGGGGCAGCGATCCTTAAACCAATTAATGTGATCCTCTGATTTCAGGGGAGAATGAAGAGGGGACTGTCAGCACAGCGGCGAGGCAGGAGTTACGGGTCAGAGCCCAACAGCATAGAGGTGCCTGTTAGCTCTTAACAAGAGGCGGGGGCCGGTGGGCAGCTGCCAGACCTGGCTTCTGACAGAGACCTCCTCTGCAGCCTCAGCCCTGGCCCAGCGCCACGTCCTGGGCACTGGGGAGAGCGAAGGAAAGCAGCATCATGGTGCTCAATGGGGTTCTGGATGCCAAAAAAGCCTCTGCCGCCCCATGCCCAGGCTGCCAGGAGGAGAGCAGTGATGGTACCACAGCACAACAGACGCATGGCACAGAGGGAGCCGTGGTGGGGACAGTCACGGTGCTGGCGATGCTCCGCCTGAGGCCACTGGGCACCCCGGGGTGCCAGGGGCACCATCACCCCGCAGCCCAAAACTTTCCTCTCTTTCTTTCTTTGCTTGGCCATTTTTTAAAGCAGAAGTTCTCTCTTAGCGAAGTCTTTCGGAGGAGGTGGAGAGAGAGTAGGAAGCCAAAGAGAATCGTCTAGCTAGTCAAAGCCTTTAACAACTATTTTTAATATCAGGCAGAGGAGCAGGATTTTGAAATGAAACAGCCGGTGCCTCTTTGATGGGCAAGCTACAGATCTTGAAACAAGGTCCATTCCCTCCTCCTTCACTAACTAACAGCCATATTTCTCTCATTAAAGACAATCTGGCCGTATTTTCAAACTTCTTAACAAGGCGATCACCGTAATTTGAGATTTCTATTATCCATGCTCCTATTACAGCAGTCTTTTAAGCAGCTAGCTTTTTTTTTTTGCTTTCTTTCCCTGACTTTGTCTCTCCCCTCAAACTGCCATCAGTGGTAATGACGTGCAGGAAACGAGCGCCAAGAACCATCTTTTTTTTTTCCCCTTTCTTTTTGGTACTAGGTTGTGTGGGGGTAGCAGTAAGGAATAAAATCAAAAGCGAAATGAAGTTTGGTTATCTCTTATCTGGAGTTTGGTTTTTAATCTGCCCAGAAGTGCAAACAAAGCCAATGCAGTACTTTATCTCCCCTGCCAATCGCAGACCCCCTCTCCCCAAAGACCCCCAGCTCTCTCCCCTTCCCAAAGGCGCCTGGCCTCGGCTCCCTCCCTGCCCCATTAGTCCTTCGCTGGGCTCTGCCAGATGGATGCAATTTGCATAATATCACCGGCGGAGGCTGGCAGATCAACCGGGGTCAGGCTCTGACATCTCCAGCACAGTCTATCTCCAAGTGCTAATTTGGACTGCATTGATCTGTCTTTCTGATTTCTTTGTCATTTACGTCTGCAACGGTTTGACAGGAGATACAGAGACAGACAAGGGGGGAAAAGAAGGGGAGGGGGGGGAGAAGAGGAGAGAAACAAAGATTGTAGCTACAGATGTCTTTAAGGGAAAAAACAGATTAATCCAAGGACTCCTCTGAGGGTCGCAGCTTTGAAACATCCTAATTATCCTACTCTTATGAATTCCTGTACAGACTTAGACGGGGGTCTCGTCAGGGAACTCAGGGAATGGAAACTTGTTAAATTGCGGTGGAGTCTCTCTGGCTGGCTGCTACCCCATCCCCTCCCGCACCTTGCAAACGTTTCTCATTAGGTGAAGCGGGGCAGCTTTAAACCTGATATCCCTCACTGACACAGCCTTCCCTCCGTACCTCTACCACCACTCCCATTACAAGCAGATCTTTGGTAAAACTCAGCTGGAGTCTCTCACAGAGGGGACCATGGTGCTCACAGCCACCAGCCCTGCACTGCCCAGGGTGACCAGAGCCAGGACAACATGGATGCCTGATCCCTGGGGACAAGGGCTAACCCGAGAGGGACATCAACATCCTCACAATCCCCCAGGATGCAGTTGTGGAAGGGTTTGAGGAAACACTGCTGCTGCAAGACAGCATGATGTGAAAAGACACCTTCCACCGGAGTGTGTTCCAGAGCAGGGCAGGCAATCCATGCTCTTAATTGAGATGTTGATGCTCATTAACAGGAAAGTCTTCCCCTCCTCACAGGTAAGGGAAGATGCGCTACCATTTAGCCTTGTCTGGGACACATCACAGAGAGACACCAAGGCACCAAAAGAATCCATGGGGAAATCAAAATGTCACTGTGTGTTTTACATCGCTACTTTCTACAGAAAAAGCTCTCTAGAAAGTTAGTGATCTTCCAAGGCCTCCCACCTAACACGTGTCTTGCTGTGCCTGAGGATGCATCATGGTGCATGGGAAGTGCTGCGTGTTACAGTAGCAGGAGAACAAGTGCTAGCAAAGATGCTTCACCTGCCCAGCACAACATGGGACAGGGCTCGGTGAGTACCAGGGATGTTCCAGCAGTATGTGTGTGATATTTTGCAAGGCTCAGTGACAGGACCAAACAAATAGCCAACAGTGGGATGGGTCCAAGGCAGCACAAGGGTCTCTCTAGTACAGATCAGTTCACATCTGCACGCTCCTGTGTCTGGGACCAGCTGATTGGTAAGACAGAGCTCACATAATACAAACCATCAGTCTCTCCCAGTGTCCCAAAAACAGTTTAGAATGATAGGAAAAACTTATCTAAGAGGTTTCTCATCTGTCACTGGGGAAAGGAATTGGGCCAGGAGGGCTGAAAGACCACAGCTGGCTTGGGAGGGGGGGACAGCAGATCTGCTCTTCTTGCTCAGAGAGTTCTCACAGCTGGTGGGATGAGTCTGGGGAAAGCCTAAAACCAGAAGCCAGAGGAAAGTGGGTACAGCAACAGCCGCGCCAAAGGACGGCTCCAGGGACAACAGCAGTGCTCTCCTGCTGGGGGTCAGCCAGGTCCGGGGCTTGAGACGGGACCTGCCCCTATCTGCAGTTGGACCTCCCAGGCATCGCAGCATGGGGAACAGCAGATAATCCAGAAATCCCTCGTAACTCTTCAGCCTGACACTGGTGCTGAAAACACAACTCTCCCAGCCAGAAGAGAGGGAGGGGCTCACGCCTACCTTCTGCACATCCTGGCTGAGCCAGCACCACTGCTGCCTGCCCTGGGGCTGGGAGGAGCACACAATGGCACCCCAACTTTTCTCAGGCAGCCAAAGCTCCATAAGACCCTCTCAACCTCCCCTCCAAGGACCACTCTCCACTGGGATTGAGAGCCCTCAGGCAAGGGCAAGGTGCAAGGAAACCATCTCACCCCCCCGGCAGGCAGCAGGGTCTGGCTGGTGTGTGTACCCCTACCCCAGCGGGCTGTGACCAACTTTTGGCAGGGTAGGACGGAGGGGTGAGTGCAGTCAACACAAACACTCAATCATCCTTCCTTTCTTTCTTCTGTGCCTCCTTTGTTAACTGCAGGAAACAGCTGAAAGACCTTGAGTTTCCCATTGTAGCGTGTATGGGAACAGAGCTGCAGTGATCAGAACATACCCCCTGCTGCTCCCGGGGAAAAAGGGAGAGCAGAATCCTTTCTAAAAAGGGTTTACGATTAGAAGAGTGTTCTGTCACTCTGGCGCGCAGTAATCCACTGCGCCACCAAGTCCCTTCAGAGAGATGTCGAAAACTTAAATGACTGAAAGCAAAAGAGCCCTGGCTCAGGTTCCCAGGCAGCCAGACATCCTAATTATCTTTAGATCCACTCCCACACGGAGGGGAGAGAGCACACAAGAGTAAAAAAAAAAAAAAAATAAAGAAAAGAAAAGGAAAGAAAAGAAAAGAAAAAGAAAGAGGAGGAAAAAAAAAAAGACTGTCACATTGCTTTTTTCTTTTTTTAAAAGCTTGTCTCTGCTCACTGCTTTTCCAGCTGTGACACCTCTCACGGTAGTTAATTAGAATCATGTCACCACGTTAATGTGCTCTGACTGGACTCTGACAGACGCGCGTCCTCTAACTGGCCGCCCTGGCCGGCCCTCCCTCCCCACCTCTCCTTAGGACCCCTCACCACCCGCCTGCCACCCTGTCCCCATGCCTGTGGTCCGGCGGGTGCCCAGAGCAGGCTGGCCAGTCCCTGCCTCCCTGGGTGCCAGGCAGCCGGCGCGCAGCCGCTCATTTACAAGCACTAATTCAAAATGACACCGCTCATTTGATGACATTTCTGTTGATTTTTACTTAAGTCTCTTTTAATTATTTAACTTGGAGTCTTCCCCCTTCTGCCCGAGGCTGGGGTCGCCGTGTGCGGGGAAGTGGCCCCGAGGCAGCCGCGTGCCCCACACCACAGCAGTGAGCCCCGTCCTCAGCTCTCACTCTCATCGTCCTCTGGCAAAAAGGATGGTGCAGTGCAAATGGCACCACTCCAGGCACAGTACCAGCTGCATGCCACCACATAGAGCTGAAGAATGGGGTTTGCCTGCTCCAGGGGCGTGCTGGGTTCTCCAAGGCTTCTCCCATCCCCTAGGAAGGACAGGGAGGGTGGGAGTGGCTCTGCCAGCCCAGGCAACCTGGGCTGGGATGGAAAGTGGTCAATAAAGCAGAGGGGAGTTTCACAAAATGTTATCCCTGTCCCCTTGTTCCCTGCAATGCATCGCAGAGGAGGCAGGTGGGCACCAAGGGTGACCAGGAATCCCACAGATGCTGGGAGGCTGCAGGCTTCCCTGCAGGAAAATGAAAGGGGAAAAGAAAGCAGGGAAGCGTGAGAGGAGGCTGAAATAAAACCAGCGAGCTCCCAGGACCACAAGCTCCCAGTACCTCGCAGGGCGAGGCGAAGCCTCATCAGCCCTTGCTGAGCTCCCGGGGGGAGAGCCGGTGCTGACAGCCAAAGGCACCCATTACCGCGGGCGGCCGCCGCCTGCCACCGCACTTAGCGAGCGCGGCCCTCGCCGCCCTCTCCTTCAATGTCAGCGAGGAGAGCATCCCAGCTCCACTGGGACATGAGCAGGCAGAGCAGGCAGAGTGATCCGGGGAGAGGGACGGCTCGGTTGGGCAGGAGACACCCCCGGCAGGCGCTGGCCCGGCTCCCCGCGGCGGTGGCAGCTCGTGGTAGTTAATTAGAATCGTGTCACTAAGTAAATGCGCTCTGACTGGACTCTGACAGACGCTCACCTATGACACCAGGGGCCAGGAGACAATCCACATCAAACTACTGCAGTGTGACCCTTTTAACACAAAGAGTAAACTCACTGCACATCGAGTTGAAGCTCATTAAAACTGTCTACTCTGCGAGCATCCCATTAACCTCACTGTTAAAAACACGCAATTCCTCTTCTTCTTTCCGAGGCCTAATTAATGCTCTGGATCAGGAACAATATCACACCCTAACCTTCCGAGATTTCCAATCAGTAAATGAAAAGAGAGAGATGGAGCTGGGGAGGCACGGTGGCTTGCTAGGCTGCTCAGCGCCTGGCTGCTGACCTGCCCAGGCAGGTAAGGCTTTTCCATCTGGCACTGCAGAGATCCCCACGGAGGGAGCATGGCACAGACCTGGCCAGGGGGACCGTGGGCACAGTGCTGATGGTGAAGCCCTGTGCAGAGGCTCATGTCTCATGGGATTATGCCAGCTGGTGTAGAACAGCCCAGAGAGGGCATCGTGTCATGACAGGCACTACTATGGGACCAGATCTTCTGGCTGCCTGGGGTGGGTACTGCAGGTTTGTAAGCAAGAAACACAACAGCCTGGCTACCCTCTCCCCCCAAAAAAGAAAAAAAACCCCAAACCAGGCATTTAGAACTAAATCTAAATTCATAATGATCTGTGCGCTAAAGTCTAAACATTAAAGATTCTATTAAATTAAATTAGATTTAAAAAAGACCAGTAGCAAGGGGTGACATCGTTTTAAAGACAGTCAATGCACTGGAGGGGGAAGCAGAGCTGACAAACGAGAAACAAACTTTCCCAGAAGCAGCCATTTCTCTAGATTTGGAAAATTTTTACTTTTTTTGGTGTATTTTCAGTTCAGTAACTGGCTTGTTCAGAGCTGAGAAACAACAAAGGATTGGAAAAAAAAAAGATAAAAGAAGTTGTGCTTTTTATCTTTTCCATAGTCAGGGAAACAAACAAACCAACAAACTAAGGTGGGAGAGGATGAGAGGTGCGAATTCTAAAATCCTGAAAGGGTGGTTTCCAGAAACACTCCTTCATCTCACCAATCATTTCTTGCTTTGGTTTCATGCACCAGATTTTTTTAACTAAAAAGTATTTACCTGAACAGGTAAAAAAAGAAGGAAATGCAAAAATAGAAGAAAATCAATTACTGAACCCAGGTGATCTGCTGGCTGATTTAAATCACAGTTACAGCCTGGGACTTTAATCCTTTTGATTTGTATCAATAGAGATGCCAGCACAAGAACCCAGCTCCAGTGGTGTGGAGCCAGTGAATGCTGGTCTTTGCGTGAGAGCCCCAGGACGTCCATTACAAGCTGCAGCTTGTTTTTGGCAAGCAGCACCACAAACACATTGTAAGAACTGCAACGTGCACACATCTGTAAGATGAGTAACTTCTTGGCAAGACACAACTTTGTTTTGTTGAGGGCCAAGAAAACACTAGACCAAAAGAAGTTCCTTACCCCAAGATCTTAGAGCCCATGCTAGAGCTGACACATATTTAATCCATGTTTGAGGAGAGATGGAAGCTGCAGAGAGTCCTCTCTGGTCCTCAGAGCTGTATTATCAACCCAAGAAAAGGGATGAAAGAACAGGTTTTACTCCACTTCTGCTTCTTTCCCATCTCCAAAGGATTTTCTGCATCCTCACCCTCTGGAGCAGGACTTTCCTACCTCCTTATTCTGCCTGGCACTTTTCAACAAGCTGAAGTATTGACATTTCTCCCATTTCTTTACCTTTTCCCTCCCAAGAAAACAACCGCAGCAAGCCCTTACCCGGCCAAGCCCAAGGCAGCTCTGCTTGCAGTGTATGCAAATACACTTTGCTGTATTTGGTGACACCAACCACTTTACTAACTCCTCGACAAGATTTGCAGCTTGCTTGATCGTGAGTAGAAACCAGATGGAAGCTGGAACGTGAGGCCTGTTCAGCAGTTTGCTGCTGCGTATGCCCAGCTGTAAGTCCCAGGGGATGTTGTCCAAGACATCACCATGCTAAAGCACGAGCCCCTCCTGCCCACACGCACCAGGTGCTAAAGGTGAGGTTCCTATCCAGAATCTGGCCTTGGCCCTGCAGGGTGTCAAGTGCTCTGGACTCCCAGATTTTGAACAAGACGAAGGAGAGGAGATGAAGCATGGAGCAGGACTGGCCCCAGAATATGCCAAGTGCAGGAATTTGGAGCAGATATCTGCTGAGCCAGTGAATCAGAGAGTGGTTTGAAACCAAAGCAATACACAGCTGATCAGGCAAGACGGCAAAATTCCTTGTAAAGTCTTTGCAAAAACAAGTGGCCATTCACTGCAATTTTTCTGTCAGATTTGAAGGGAAACATCCCTGTTGCACATGCCTGCACAAATGAGCTGAGGCTTCACAGGACTGCCAGCATCCCCCCAGACTGCTGCCCATGCTGCTGGGAAAGGGGCTGCACAGAGGCTCTCTGCAAGGCATGGTATTCATGAACCGCTGGCAAACACATTGCCTGGCTGCTCCCTCCCCAGACCTCTTTGGTTTGCAGACTTCTGGACACAAGCGACCCATGAGGGCCACGAAATCAGAGGCTGACCCTGGTTACACCCACCTCGGGCAGCCTTGGAGACCTTCCTCTCAGCTTCCCAACTTCTCTCGAGCTTGCTGCACCCCAGGACTGACCACAAAAGAGAAGGGAGGCTCTGAACTGCGCGGGAGCATCCCCAGAGCCACAGCCAGCTCCTGTCTCATTGCGGGCAGTGAGAGGTGGGCAGGCAGTGTGTTTTGCTGTTCTCCACTCCTCCAGCAGCAGTCCTAGGGAAGGGGTCATTTATTCAGCTGAGTGGACAGGGCCGTGTCAGCAGCAAGGATCCTTACAGCCAGGGAGGGAAGAGGAGGGCAGGCGTGGCAGGGAAAGGGATGGCTCCTGCCAGTCCTGAAGCAAAGGCAGTTGAGAACATGAAAGAGGAGACTGGTGAAGACTGCTCAGGTCACAGGGTGACTGTCAGCAATTGGGATGACCGTGCCCAGTCCCAGTAGCCAATACAGAAGGACTCGGCTGTGGAGGACAGACACTTGCTCCAGGACAAGGCAGCAAAGCCAGACTGAAGGAAGCCAGCCCAGCCTGTCTTTGCAGTGAGCAGCTCCTCCTCGTCCCTTGTCCTGGGGACCTCTCAGCTGTCACTAGAGCTAATGCTTGATCCATGACTAGGACCTGAAAAGCCAGCAGGCTGGGAAATGAAGTGGTCATAAGGCTGGTGCCCTGACAAAATGCCAGGCAAGGCATGTCTCCAGGCACCAGCATCACCCTGAGCCTTCTCCCAGGAGAGAGGCTGTGTTACCAAGCCCTAAAGCCAGCAGAGCCGACACCACGGGCAGCAGCTGTGCCTGGGGCTCCCAGGCTGTCTGGGAGGAGAAGCCATTCAATGAGCTGTGCCTCCAGCTCACTCCCAGGGGCTCAGCTTGTGATAAAGCCACCAGGCACAGGCTGCCAGCGGCTGCCGCCTCTGCAGGCAGGCAGAGGATCACGGCCGCCTGGGGCAGAGCTGCTCTGGATGCAGCCCAAATGTAGCAGCCAGCAGCTGCAACACACAGGGCACGTGCACATCGCTGGCAGTGCCAGGGAGATGGAGACCATCACACTGCTGGCCTGGCAGCCTTCACAGTACCCACATAAAACCCCTTCCAAACAAAGGTGGGTTTGCCACAGGGATGGAGCGCTACAGGAAGAGAGCTTGGCTACTGGGCCTTGAAATGCTGCTTCTCCACCCATGGCTCACCCTGTACCAGGGAGAGCCGGGAGTGCTCCCCCATGGAGGGACTTTGGCAGAAATGGAGAAGCAAAACCTTCCTAAAGGATTGGAATGGGAGGGACATGAACATCTCTTTGAGCTCCATCAGGTAGAGACACCTGTGCAAGACAACAGCACTGATATGTGCTGTTGGCATGAAACCATCAGCAGACAGATCATACTCCAGAGCTAGGGATGCTTTGTCAGAGTAAGACACGACAGCAAGGGAGAGCTCTTGCCATAAATAAAATGAGGGAAGACAAGGCACAAACCAACCCTGCATCCCTCAGGAGACCCTAGGAAAAGCCCAGAGCAGGACGTGCACACACAACTCCTGCAGTCCCTGCTCCCTCCCTGTGATCCCCCCAACATGGCACAGAAGCGAAGCAAGGCAAATCTGCTCTCAGGCAAAGAAGCAAATTTTAATGCTACCTCCGTCAATAATGCAACCAGATCCATAGTTCAAAAGGAGCTTGCTAATTAAAAGCTGGTGAGCTTTAAATAATTCATCTCCTTAACTTGGATTGATTGGAGAGTTTAATGGTTAGAGTCTTGAAACAATATTAAACAGCCTCTTCAAGGCCTAGGTAGCAGGTGACTTTTCCAAGTAAATCTTACATCCTTCCAAACTTTAATGCTCACAGGTCACCGTGGATGAAGGGCTAGGAGGCAGAGGGAACACCTGACCACTGGTCTACAAGAGGTGATCCAACAGCCCGCAAGAAACAAGACAGGCAAGAGCGATGCAGCCCTGAGTTACTGTCCTGCTTACAGCCCAGTAAATCTGAGCTCCTGCCCATACTGCAGCCTGCTGCTCCCCCAGCTCTGTGCCCCCAGCACTCAGCAGCAGACAGATATACGGCCTCGGTGTCCCAGGCCAGGTCTCCCTCCTCATATCACTTTAATACCTGGTGCAGAGGAGCTAGGGGAAACATGGAGCTCTGCCACTGCACATGGTGGTCTCAGTTGTTTACCTTGGAGCAGGCTGTGGGACCATGAAGCTCAGCACACGTGTGAGCAAACAGGACCACGATTCAGTTCTCCAGCTGGGGCCACGCATCTTCACCCCGTGGCGTGTTTCCAGGCTGCACTGCCTGGCACAGCCTCCATTCCAAGGACAGATGCAGCACCCAGAGCAGCTGGAGGACTGGCCAGACAGGGAGAACATTCCGCCCAGCCTGGGAGCCCTTCCTTGAGCTCCAGGCATTGTGTGAGCCCTGGTGTTGCCCACATCCACCCCCAGCCCGAGCACTGCTGAGCAGCTGAGGAGGGGAGCATTCCCCAGTCAGAGACAGGCAGGAGCGTTTGGCACACTGGGATGTGCCAGGGACCAAGAGCTCATCCTGCATGTCAATCCTGCCCTGACACATCTTCGTTCCTTCCACCAGACAAGAACCTTGCAGCCGTTTGGCTGGCTCTCAGCACCCCAGCCTGGACCAGCCCTCAGAGCCGAGGAGCATCCCATGTGCCTGGGGCAGCAGCCGCGGGGACGGGAAGGGCACGGGGCAGCATCACTCACCTATCCCGCTGTGAGGCCTCCCTATGTGCTGTAGGTTCAGTCCTTTGTTCATGTCTAAGAGCCCGTTCTTTGGCCAACTCCCCATGGCAAAGCTGTACGCCTGGAAGAGAGAAGCAGAGGGTCAGACGGGTGCACAGCCCATGTGCACAGACACGTTTCACACTCGCCCAGGCCTGGCGGCTTCCAGGGCCACTGTGGGTCTGTGTTCCCCGTGTTCAGTGTGGACCCACGCATCGCCCTCGCAGCAGCTCTCCTGGAGCCACCTGCACAGAGGACCCTCATACTGGCCTGTCCCACCTGATGCTCCTCAAAGAAGAGGTGTCCAGGGCCTCTGGTGGTGTCCTGTACAGATAAGAACTTCCACGAGGTCTGCCAGGCATTGCATTGAATTGGCATCACCTGAGGCCACCTTCACCACCCTGGGGCGAGCTGGGGGCTGTGAGCTCATCCCGCATGTCCCTGGGTTGCTCCAACATCATTCTCACATTCCTGCCTCATCAAGGATGGGGTTGGCAGCAGGAGTCAGGGGGTTTTAGATAGGTGTGTCCATGCCCAGGCTGGCCTGGCTGGCAGCCCCCTTCCCCAGCCTCTTCTCTCCTTTCCACCCCCAGACCCCAGTGGCCTTGGGGCTCTCCATCACTGGGAGACATCCCACTGGGAGCCAGCACTGCACAGAGCCCTCAGCCTGGCCAGAGGGAGCCTGCTCCATCCCCGCTGCATCCCCCGGCAGGGCTTCTAGCAGGAGCGAGGCAGCCAGGAGCCTGAGCAGCACAGAAAACCACCGGACAAGGCAAAGATGAAAGCAGGCAGGCCTGTGTGTGACACACACGGCTGTAATTACAGCCTGACAGCCACCTATCTTCTTCATCTTGAGGAATTAAGCTCAGCGCCGCATTGTGAGCAGTAAGAAGGGCGCGTGGGCTTAGCGTCGCTCACGCCAGCGCTATCTCTGCTGCCGTGAGGGCCATTGTCCCCAGATGAGATCAGGTCAATCCAGCAGCTCCTATCTCCCTCCTGCAGCGGGGATCATCACTAACGGCAGCCGCGGCGCGGCGGGGCACCGCTGTCACCCTCCGCGGGCTGGCAATGCTGGGGGGATGCTCTCTGCAGCAGGAACGGGGCCAAACTGGGTGAGCAGAGCTGAGCGGTGCCCCCACCAGCCCACCACCCACCCTCATGCTACAGGGACCTGCTGCCAGTCCCTCTGCCCCCGTTACCTGCTGCTCTGCCCAGCACAGGCAGGGCTGGCCCGAACGCAGTCCCTGACACTGGCAGCCCCCTGGGAGCTGCGGGGCTTGGGGGAGTTAATTTATTACTGGGCGATGAAACCATTTATGCTGCTTTGTTACTCCTACCTTAGCAAAACAGAGGGCTCCACAGATAATTAATAGACAGCACTGCTAATCCTGTTGGGAGATGATTAGCAATTAAAACTCCTAATTAAGTCTATGCATAATTCACTGAAATTACACTTGTGTACACAACGGGGAGGTTCCCTTTGCTTTCAACAAACACGCTCTGGTATCTTCATCACCATGGCCAGGATGCAGGCAGGGCTGGGGGGAGCTGGGGGTTGGGGTGCAGGATGGGACCCCATCACCCACCTCGCCAGGTGGCCCTGGGTGCCGGCAGCTGTGGCTCCGCATGTGGCTCCCTCTCCTGGGCTTTGTCCCAAAGAGCAGCAGTGGAATGAGGGGAGTTAGAGGGAAATGCTCAGCACTGGCGGGTCCAGTCCCAGGTTTGCCAGCAGTGGGGGGATCCCTGAGGAAGGGGTGTCCCCACACACTTTGGAGGGAGGATGCATGGGACAGGAGCAGGGCTGTCCCTGCACTGGGGCAAGGCAGGCTCTGAGCTCCTGTATCCCAGCCCAGACATATCCCTCGGACCACAGCCAGAAGCAACTGAGGGAGCACAGCAGGAGGCTGGCAGGATCCTGGGAAAGCCATGGGAAGATCTCTGGAAAGCTCTTGGCTGCTGGGCACTAGTGCCAAGCCCAACCTGCCTCCCCCGGCCCCACGGCAGCAGCAGGGACCTGCCAGCATGTGCCCCAGCCCCGGGATCAGCACCAGGCCCATCTCCACACCGCACTTTGCTTTCCTGGCCAAGGTCATTGGGAACAGCAGCAATACCTGAACAAACTAGCTAAGCAGCTGGGGTGGAAGTTGGCCTGACCACTGAAGGTCAAGTGTGCACTTATGCATATTCAAAGCTGCCTGCAGGATCGATCGGGTTTTAATTGTTTTTCCTGGGGTTTTGGAAGGAAGTGCTAGGGGCATTGATCAGTCCCAGCCAGGGCCGCTCACACTTCAGGGCTGGCAGGGACTGTAACTTTGCTGCAGGCAGAGGGAAATGCGGGCAGAGATGAAGGCAGGCCAGGGGAGAGCCCAGGCAGCCCTGGCCAGGAGGAGGAGCTATCGCTGGCTGCGGTGGAAAATAAAGTTTTCTAATTAAAATTGACAATTCTGAGCCGCCTGCTGGCAGAAGCCATGCAATCAAAAGCGAGGAGCTTTGCTGTTTAATATTTAAAGACAATGTTTAATCTTTAAACAGGAAAGTTATTCTGACTGTTAAGGCAAGGCAGAAAGTGCCGGAGGCTCCCGGCCGCAGGGCTCCCCAGCCCACCAGGCTGGCCATGGCCACCAGCTTGGTGCCAGCTCACCAGAGCCACCAGGACACTGGTGTCCACCACAGCCACCAACGCTCCAGCTCTGCATGGCTGACAGCAGCAGTGCAGTCCCCTGCCCTTTCAGTGCTTACCCCTATGGCAAACCCTGAGGAAGTCTGAGGTGCCCCTGCTTTGCTTGCGAGCCAAAGGATTTAAAAGAATGCCACAAACCCCTTTTTGCCAGGAAATCACACTAATTTGTCCCTCCTTCTGGTTCAGTCCTGGTGTTGCAGGGACTGGGTTGCTCCCCTCTAGGTCAGACACCAAAGCAGGGCCAGGACTCCGTGGCATTTAATTTTCATCTGCATTTTAATTGATAAAAAATGCTGGCATTTTTTAAAAAAGCTATTTTAAAATGGTTTCAGTCAAAATTCTGATTTAGAGACAAACTCAATGCCTGTGATCTGCTAAAAACACCCAACTGATGTTTGCAACATAATTTTCAAGCAGCTCCAGCACAATTATTTCCATTCATACCAGCTCCTAGAAAGGTCTCCCTTTTTCATGATTTTGTTTGTAATTCTACGAGGGCTACATTTACTTCCATGCCAATGCTGCTCTGAAGTCGGATGATTATTAATTGTATTTATTTACTTACACAATCCCATAGGCATAGGCAGCAGTTCACAGACAAATACCGCCCTGGGTCCCTGATGTAGGGATCTCAAATCAAGGGTAAGCAGATACTCCTGTGATAAATGTGAGCTAACAGCAGCAGGAGATTAGGAGCATACCGTGTTCCCATGCATGGAGACAGCACCACGGATAATCCACACCTTGTTAAAAGTGCCAGTATGGAGAGGTAGATCCTTAGGTAACCCCTACCTCACATAACCTGCAGGAAATCCAAAAAACAGAGGTGGGGAGGTACTAGGGGATAGGACATGGGGTAGGAGCAGCCTGGGGTGGGGAGATGCTGCGTGTGCAGGATCACAGTGTCAGGGGCTGGTTTTATAATAAAGCAAAAAAGGTCTGAAACCATTCTCCTGTAGCACTGGGTCACAAAACTTCCCCATGGCCATGATGCATCTGCCTCAATTTGTGAAGAGCCTGAAACAAGAGCTCCACAGACCACTTCTGGTAGTGCTGGGGGACAAAGATGGTCCTCTCTACTGGGACAGGAGTGCACAGAGGGCACACCAGTGATGCCGGGCAGTGTCACAGCACTGCTTGCCAGGGGAAGAACAGAGGTAGGAATTGTCTAGTTCTTGTAAAAATGCTGCCCAGTGAGACACTGAATTTGCCCTGCCAGCCCTTGCTGCAATCCCAGTGCAAACCAGCCTCCATTCCCAGCAATGGGGCCAGCAAGATGGCAGCGCCAATGCAGCCAGGTCCTGACACCTCCCTCCCTGGAGCTTATTTAGGCTACACATTGTGGTTTATAAGCAGCACAGCTGCAGAGAAGATGTTCCAGGGGGTCAGAAAATTCCCAGAACTGGAACTTGTCAAGCTGATGTATTGATCTAAGTGGACTGAATAATGCTCCATCATTTATTTATGGGGAAGCGCCCGGCACACTTCACAAAAACTGGTGTTCGGCAGTCACATTAAGGCAAGATTTAACGTCCAGCATCACACAAACAGGGCACCTGCACAGAGGTCAGGATGCTCACTTACATGGGGAGCCCCACAAATCCTTCCTGCGTGCACAGGGAGGCACAGGGCTGGTCCTCACTGAGCAGTACACCGACGCTGACAGGGCCAGCCCCATCCTTTCCATACGTGTGTCGATGCTGTGACCTGTTCGGCCAGCCCCCAGCCCCTCTGCTCCCCACTAAAGCTGCTGGCGCTGCAGCCCTGGGGGCTTCAGCTGAAGGGCACGAGTGAAGAGGAGCTCTGTGTTTTGCAGCAGCACAAGTGTGTCCACAAACCACAGCAGCAAGAACTGCCAGGACTGCACAGAGCCTCCTCCTGCCCTGCCCAGCCCAGCAACCCTGTCGTTTTTCATGTCCCATCAAAAGGTTTTGAATGTTTCACCCGCTAATTGTAATTTTAATATTAATACGGACACTTTCAGGCAGGGAGAAAATACTTCCTTTTTGAAAAAAATCCTCTCAGGAGCAAAAGGGCTCAGTGGCTTGAGAAGATGCTGAAGGGTGGGTACTAAGGAACTGAAAAAAATTTGTGTTTTTTGCTGAAAGTTTCCATTAAGAATTTCAAAAAGATGCCTGAGAACAGCTAGTAAGTGTCTGAGAGATCTCCCCAGCTGCCCTCGGCTTTGGCAAGCGGGGGGGCCAGCTGTGCTCCCCCAGGACCAGGCTGAGCACAGCAGCCTGCCGCTCGCAGCCGACCCCTCTGACATTTTCGCAACGGAGAAAATGACTTTGCGACAGCAAAAGCATCTTCCTCCTCTTGTCATGTCAGCTGTGCTCTGTGTCCGCCCAAAATAAGCATTTCCTTCTAACTCCCCTCATTCCACTGCTGCCATGATGAGGTGTCAAGGTTTTATATTACTTTGTATGTTGGGAAGAAAAAAAGAGGTCACATCTACGACTAAGTGGGCTTTTAAACATAGTTTAAACTGTTTTCAGTGCCATCGAGTAACCGTAAGGTTTTGGGACTGGGGGTGTCTTGGAGGCCATCCCTGAGTAGCACACCCAGGACGCTGGGGACTCCAGTGTGGTCCCCTGATATCCCATTTTAATTGCATGACACTTCAGGGATAGGAGGTGGGCATTTTTTGCTGGGTTTTCTTGCCACACAAACTTACCGGCACAACACAAGGTGAATTTAAGCCCACTGAGGGCCTGACCCCACCGCCAAGTCATTTAGTAGCAAGGCTACTGGATTGGAGCTGAATGCAATTAAAGAAGAGGCAGGTAATGAATAAGCAGCTCGCCAAGCCCCAGCTGACAACGGCAGAGCTGCTCTGCTGAAGGGAAGGCACGGAGAAAAGCTCATCCCACGGGATGTGGGCACAGAGCCTGGGGTGGCTCAGTCCTGGCAGTGCTGGAGCCCAGTGCCCCCACTGGCTGTCGGGAGGCTGGAGCTAAACCCAGGTGTAACGTGGCCCTTTTAAGCAGTTTAGTCAGAAGTGCTGCCGCATTCACAGCTTTTCAAGTATTTTTAAATCACTTACAAAAGCAGGATTAAACTATCAGGAATTCCATTTAATAGGACAAATAAAGAAATAACAATCTACTCCATCAGCCCTGCGAAAGGCAGGTTTGATTTAAGAAAAAAAAGAAGTATAAAAGAAGGAGAGAAAAAAGGAAAGGGGGGTGGAAAAAAAGGATAATGTGTGTTTACTCAAGCAAAGAAAAAAATATTTAAGTGATGTAGGGGAGAAGATTGCGGTAACTAGTGAAGAATAACATCGTCTGCTTTGCTGTCAAATCACACAAGAATTTCAGTAATAGATTCTCATTCTGACACTCAATTCAATTCGAAGGTGATCCTGCTTTATCCCAACACATCAAATATTAAACACTCGTATTAGCCAGGGTGCCGTCGCCTTTCCCGGCTTAGACGCGGCAGGAAGCTTTTCCCCCTACTTTCTCTCACTCGCTATAATATTCTCAATGTTATCTAAACATGCCTTCATACACTGGGGTTCCTTATCAATCCCATTTGGGGGGGTGTACTTAAAACGGTATTAGTTTGGGGGGCTTTTATTATTATTATTTCCAAAGCTTTTCAATTTTGTGTGGAAAAAGCTTAGAAAAAAAAAGGCGGAGGGAGGGGAGGCGGCGAGAGAGGGAGAGGGAGCACGGGAGCGAGAGAAAGTATAAGAAAGGGAAAAGCAGCCAGCAGCTCTTGTTTGACTGATGCCTTTCAACAAGGGCAGTCTAGCTTGTCAAAGCCCAGGCTCGAGATGAATTGGCATATCTATTCAGCCTGCCTCTGGATGTCATGCAATACAGTTTCATATTCCCAGATAAGGCATGATAAGCAATTGCTGCCCTGACACCAACTCCATCCATCCCTGCCTCTCTGTCCACGCGTATTACAGATCTCTGCCGTGCCGTTAACAAGAGGCATTTAATTTTTACAAACGCAGCGGCAAGAGGAGCCTTCAGACTGACCAGGTACAGCATTAACACCACTCACACTTAATTACTTTTTCTCAGTGCACCGAGCTTCCCGAACACTCATGAGTGGCACTGGGTGCACGAAAACAACTTCTGCCCAATGTGGCACTCACCAAAGCCTTGGATTAAACATCTGTGCTAATAATTAAGGGATGGGTGTGACAACTACATAGGGTGGTTGTCCTCTGCCAAATAGATCTGCAGTGCCACTGAACAGGAGGTGGTTTGGCTGGGGTTTGGACATGGGAGGATGCAGGAGAAGATGTGAGCAGTGTCCTTCCCCAGGGAATGTCCCTCTCTGGAGCACAAACCCCCCAAGAGCTGGGGAGGGGTGGGAAGGAGAGGGGCTGACAGACCAAATGTGGGGACATTACGAATGGGTCTGGCCCCACTGTGGTGGAGCTGGTGGTGCCCTTGGAAATTCCTGCCATGGCCAGCACCCTGCTTCACTGCCTGACATGAGGCATAAAGATGTGGCTGTTTCAACAAGCAGTTTTGCAAATGGACTGAAATAGACACCAGCTGGGCTTTGCCAAAGGATGCTCTGCAAGGCCAGGTAGGGCTGGCAAGGTGGCTCACGTGCCACGGGCTCCCCACTCATCCAGGACAAGGGGTAAGCTGGCTCTGTGGCACCATTCTCTGAAAAACCTTTGAGTGCCATTGTGTGAAGAGGACAGAGCACCAGGCAGGGTCCCAGCACCTTTTTGCTAAAAGATGAACAGCCTGTTTTTGGAAAGGTGAGTGCTGGGCACACAGGAGCTGCTTGGCTCTGCTCACCTTTGAGAAGTGCTTTAGAGAGGCGTGGTGCCCTCAGCCCATGGGAGGACAGGTCAAGCTCAAGGGAAGGCAGCAAGGTGTCAGATAAGATGCGGAGGATGCAGTATAACATGCTTCCTCCTTATTAAAATAAGTACCCCATGCTATCAGATCTCTGTCTGCAGGGGCACTGTGAAAGTGAAAACTGAGACACGCAATGATCTCCTGCCTGGCCCTTCTTCCCACCCAGACACTTCTGAGCAGCCTCGGCCTGCCCATGTCCTGGCAATACCCCAACTCAGCTACAGCTGTGCACAAAACCTCTCTTAAGTTCAGGAGGGGCAGGATGGACCCCACAGCCACCGATAGCCCCTCTCTAGAGTGCGTTTGGATGCTGTAGCCCCATGGGGCCACAGGGAGGTGGCCCTGCCACCATGCAGGATTAGCACGTGCCCCGGCTTAGGCTGCAATAGAAACACCCCGGTGTGCCTGACTCCAGAGTGTCAAAGTGCCAAGCGGTTTAGGCTTCACATTTCCCTGTGTTTGAACAAGAACAGTCTCTGCCTTGCTCCCAGGCTAGGGATTATCCTGGATAAAATGTTCTCGACTGCTGTGTGCTCTGCAGCTGGCAGCACACTAGGTTAATGCCGTGGAGATCTGGGTCCAAGCCCTGGGTTTGGTCACAAGCAAAACAAAGCTACAGGTCTGGGTCCCTGGAGGGCTGGGAAATAGAGCTGGGGTGTGCATAATAGATGACTGGTCCAGGAGAGGGGACAAGCAGAGCCATAAACTGCCAAGAAAGCAGCTCAAGGATGGAGGCTGCTGGCAGGACCGGGAGGTCTGGGCTTGCGGCCAGGCAGCTGAGCAGAGCATCGCAGCAGGACTCCAGAGGCTGCTGTGCAGACAAGGGGCTGGAGGACACATGCCCAGTGCCCTTCCTGGCCCAGAACAAGTGGCCCTGCCCTCGAGGTGCAGGTCATGTCTGTTTGAACAAGGCTGCCCTCTCCCAGCATCCCAGCATTTCTGACTGTGCCGCAGGGCGAGCGAGACCCAGGCTGGGTTATGCTGATGTGTGCCATCAGCTCCCAATGCTGAGATACACAGGCAGCTCCCGATTAGCACCTGAAAGGCAGACACACACGATGACATGGCATTCAGCTACCAGGGAGCACCTACACATGGCTGATCTACCCCTCCAGCCCTGGGAAGGACAGGCTCACATCTGTGGTCCCATCCGTCTGGGATCACCCCAGTCCCCGCAGGGCCAATTCAAGCAGGAAAGCAGTGCTAAGCCTTTCCCCACCACACCACCGTGGCCGGGAGAGTGGGGAAGCTGGGTATGACACCAAGGAAAACCCACAAACACACTTCATGGATGATTCACTGCAGCCATGGCTGCCTCTCCACCCAGGCAAGAACGGACCAGTCTGATTCTGGCTGCTCCTGAGGAAACTGGGGGCTCAGGGGGAAGATGCCTTCAGCAGTGCTGGAAAACATGCAAATGTTGGCACTGCCTCAAAATCAGACCCATCACTAGCCCCTGCATACATGAGGACAGTGATCGGTAGGACAAGGGCCATGCTGTCCAGCTGAGCTGCCGGGGCAGCAGCAAGGTGGACATGTCTTGCCCTCCTTGGATTTAGCTGGAGATTAACAACCACCAGAGAGAGCTGCAGTTTTGCCATACTACATGAGGGTGGGTAACAGTGTCCACCAACCTTCCCCTTCTCTTCTTCCCAAGGCCACAAAAGATGGCTGTGATGTTCAGATGTGCCCCACAGTCCCCCCCAAACA
This sequence comes from Aegotheles bennettii, assembly GCA_013398125.1. Taxonomy (NCBI): domain Eukaryota; kingdom Metazoa; phylum Chordata; class Aves; order Caprimulgiformes; family Aegothelidae; genus Aegotheles; species Aegotheles bennettii. The sequence continues at coordinate 195,553 of VZRW01000182.1, forward strand.
CACACCTCTTTAATCGAACCCCGTGCCTTTCTCAAGCAAAGCCAGCACTGGGCTTGCTGTCAAAACCTTGAAGCCCTTCCAAAGGGGGTATTTCCCCCCCTCAATTTCTATTTTTACACACGCACACGCTCGCCTCTCCCTCGCTCGCTGTTTAATTTCCGTGTGAGAGGGAAGCAGGTGCCCGTGCTCCCGTGAGCTCTCCCTTCTCTAGGTTTTTTTTCCCTTCTTGGATCCTGCCCCATTAGTTTAGTGCCCAGCCATCTGCGACGTCTCCTGTAATGCTGTCCCCCTTGTGTACCAGGGAGCTTTTCCATTAGCGCCTTTAATATTCTGACACCTTAGCACAGGCTGCTATTACATTCAAACACTGATCGCCCTGTGAAATTACATCGCAGGGCTTGCTAAAATGGAATTGTGTATAATCAGGCTCCTCCATGCACTGTCAGTCCCATCACAAATACAACGTAAAGCAGGCTTATGGATGGGCTTAGCAGCTGCTACAAGTGTATTTTTTTTTAATAGATGAAGTATCCCTTATTTAAAGCATTTCCTTAAGAAAAAAAAAAGCCAACAGTGGAAGACAAATCAACAGCTGCTGCACTATGTTAACCATACCACCGGTCTCTTAAAAACATGTTATTTACTAAGGTAGCTATCTGTTTATCTATAACTATATCAAACAGAGAAGGAGGGCGAGATAAAGATAGTTAAACAGACAGCCGAGGAGATATCTGCCACTGGGAAATAATAGCTAAATAAAAAGCACCATTATTTACTCCAGAGAGGGGAGGAGGGAGAGCCAGTGCTTTCCTCCCGGTGCCGCACGGCCGGTAGCACACGGCAGGGAGCTGCCGTGGGAGCCTCCAGTTCACACGGGCAGCCTGTGCCAGCCTGTGCGTGCCCCAGCTCACCTGGCTCCAGCCTGCTCATCTCCCCACCACCACATCGGGTAAACCCAGGGGAAAGGAAAGTTCAGGACCCAAGTACAGCACCTCTGCGGGGAGGCTGCGATGTGGGGGAGGCGAAAGAGGGCAGGGGGGCCGTGCTGCTGCCGGGGGCTGGCCTGGTGGAGCAGCCCCCACCTCCATGCAGGCTGAGAGCAGCTCAAATTAAGGCAAAATTTGCCACGGCAGGTCTGGATGTGCTCCCACAGGAGAAGCCAGTTCTGCATGCCCAGCACACAGGGAACCGACTCCCCAGCTTTTTGTTTTTTGTTAATTCTAGCTAAGGAAGTGATGGATTAGGACAAAGGTATTTCAGGGGGTGCAGGAAGTGGCAGGGACACAGATGATGTGTCAGAGAAATGAGCTCCGGAGCTTCTGGCTTGAAGTTCAAAACGCTGCCTCTTACCATGCCCTAAAGGTTATTCTGTCTGTCTGCTGCAAAGCACATTGCCTGAAGGGAGATTTCCAGAGGCACTGTGACCCTTCCGCTATCTCCTCTGAGAAGCCTCCGCAGGAATGATGAGATTGTAGCTCATTTCCACACACCTTGAAAGAGCCGGGCTGGATCAAACGTGCTGGGAGCAGCAGCAGCACATCCCCAGGACTCACCCTCGCCTCCTGGCAGGCAGCGTGTGCTGTAACATGCTGGGAAACCACATCCACCCCACTGAAACACCGATGCTCTGACACTGCCTTTCCTCCTAAACCAGGATGGAAAAGCCAAAATATTGTCTCGTTTCACTGTGTGGGAACAGTTCTGCTTGGGAACCACCAAGTAAAACCCAGTGACAGAAATGCTGCTCTCTGGAAAGGAGCAATCTATTCCCCTGTGGAACACTGACATGACATTTTGACTCCAGTTTCTCCAGCGCAAAACAAAGCCATTTGTCCAGAGCAGACACACTGCTCCCTCACACCACGCATGGCATGTCTCAGCACAGAGTGCTCTGTGCATTTACAGAAGGGACACGTCTGGTGACAGCTCGGCTGCTGTGCCCAAACATGCCAGAGAGGGGGAGGATGGGACTGCTGAGGGCAGAGACCCACAAACAGGTTACCATGAGAGAAGTGTCGGGCAGGTGCTGCACGTCTGCGTGTCCGTCCACGTTGCAGGTACAAGACGAGGCAATTCAACACTCTGGTTTTTGCTACCTGGCATTTTCAAGGTTAGGTGTTGGCAGGTTGGCAGTGAGGGAAGGATGCTGGACGACCAGCAGGTTCAGATCTCAGTTTCTTAATCTGCTCTTAAAACCCAGTCCCTGAAGGATGGGAAAGAAATCAGAGGGTGATCCTGCAGGACCTTCTCACCACTTCTGTTCACCTGCCTGCACTTCTTATCACATACATCTCTCCCTCTGCTCACATCCTACAATTCCTTCCACACTCATGTTCACCGTGCCTTCCTGGGACAGATCCAAGACCTTCTCCAAAACTCACCTCTGGCACAATGCAGAGTAACTGCCCCATATAGGACAGACCAGAGGGGCATAGAAATATGTGCCCTGCTCCCCCCTTACCTCCTCCTCCCAGACAGCAGACTCTCAGGAGCAAAACCCAATCTTTCATATTTGGCACAGCACCGAGCCACAGAGCTGTCAGGGCCTCGGAGTGTTACTGCTCTGCAAGAATCAAGCAAAATAAAGTTTCTCAGCTCTCCCACAAGATGCAAAGCCACTCAGAGGAGAGGCAGCTTGAAGAGCAAGAGAAAGCAAGAGAATACAATGCACAAGGCATCAGGGAAAAGATCAATAAAGATTAGGAGGGCAGCAGTCACGTCCCTTGCCCGTATCGGAGGCTCTCATGGCTGCAGTGAGGGAACACCAAGGAAAGTTAACAAGGCACTGCCACGCCGGTGCCTGGGGATGATACCTGTCTAATCAAAGGTAGAGTTTACACTGGATCATCTAAGCAACAGCTCTTCCTCATGATTGATGACTCAGGTCAGGGTTAAGACTGAGGAGGTTAAAGCAGAGGTGCCTCTAAGAGCTCTGATGGATGCAAACACCAGGCAAGTACATGGATCCAGGCAGTACAGCCTACCGGGGCAGCAGGCGGCCAAACTGAGGGTCCCTGGTTTCAATGGAAGATCAAACAGAAGATGGTCCGAGGGACCAGGCAGCATGCCACAAGAGAATTGATTTGGAAACAGACCAGGAAAGCAGAGAATACAGGGACCTGAGAGGAGGACATGGCGAGTTCCTGAGAAGAGGTTATTAAAGGAAGCAAGGGGGGATGAACTGCAGCAGCTATGGCCAGGCAGGAGTGTGGGGTCAAGACTGGCTTACCTGGACTGGGAAGAGGGGACCAGCACTGTGTGGTGGTGCCGAGATGGTCACAGGGGAGACCATGACATGGATGATAGAAAATCAAGGGCTTTGGGTACCCAAGGCCTCAACTCATCTCCCAGAGGTGCAAAAGGCACCTCCATGGCTCTCTGGTGCCACCAGGCTCACCAACCACCATCCAGGCTGGGCTGCTGCAAGGACACAGGCAGTGACCACCCTCTCTCGCAGCCAGCCAGCCAGGGTCTCCTTACTGGGTGAGCTGGGACACTCTCTGGTTATAGCTTTTAGCTGTGCCTGCAGTTCTGCCTGCAGCGAGGTGCTGGGGAGGGCTGTGACACATGGCCACATGGGTGTCCTTGGGCCCCACTCCCTGTAGAAGGTGCCATAGCTGCCTTGCTGCTGCCAAGGGTGGCTTGGTTGGCCCTTCCCTGCCAGTGTGCCTGAGAAATGCTATTAGGATTTGCCTAGTTGTGCCTGCTGATGATCTGAGACCTGAGGAGCAGGTCCCAGGAGCACATGCCCAGCAGAGCTGTTACTGAGCGCGAGTAACAGAGGATGACCCCCATGCAGTCACAGCACAAGGACTCAGATGTAGGGTCACATAATGTTCACCCCACCCCTCTCAGCACCATCCAGCTGCCCCATGAACCCATCCCTAACCCATGGGTGCTGTCTCAACTCTGGCCAGAGCTGATAGAAACATGGAGAGCAAGTGAGAAGCTCCCCTTGGGGGGAGCTGGTCTGCAGCAGAGGGCTGTAGGGCTGAGATGTGAGGAGGAGGTTCATGGGCTGTCTAGAAAGCGTTTGGCCATGGACTGCCTGGCATTCCCAGTCACAGAGCAGTGCCAGGCAGGCTGCCCACCGCCTCCTGCCAACGTGCCAGCAAAGAGCGAGTGGCTGGTATGGAACAAGGTGTCCCAATTAGCTCTCCACTGACCTAATTAGATATCCACAGGGAGGACTGGAACTGGAGAAATGACACGGCTGCCTCCTTGACCAGACTCTCAACCTTTCCCGCCTGCGGCGTTTTATTTTTCACATTCTTAACCTGCAGTACCTTTTGTTGTCCAGCTCAGCAGAACCTGCCCTGCCTCAAGTCCTGCCACAGCTCCTCACCAGCAAAGAGCAATTAAGTGTGTACACAAACAGGCGTTCAGTGACTGCACACAGCATCCAGCCTCCCTGCTCCTGTGTCGGGGAACAGCTGCCGGGGTTGCAAATCAGAGGTGTAAGGAGAGAGACAAGGGGCACCAGGAGGCAGAGCTGATCAAGAAGACATGGCAGAGCGCGCCAGGTCCCTCTCACTCCCCCCCGAGTGACAGCGAGCCGTGTGAGGACGCCTGCCCTCCCCGCACCACCCCAGAGAGCTGGCAAACGAGCTTCAAACCAGCCCGCTCCTTGTAATCGGAGTCAGTCAGTGTGTGTGTTACGCTTGAGTTGATGGCTGGTGTTAAATTCAATGCCTTGAGTATTGATTTCCTCGCACATCCCGGACTTTGTTAAAGGGTTAGCCGTGAACTGAGATCAAAGGGAGGTTAACTCGTTTCTCCTAAGTGGGAAAGCAGACCTCTAGCAAAACTGGGCGCCAGGTCTCCTCCGCAGAGGATGCCCCGTGCATGTTGTTAGCTACCCTGGTTGCCTCAAAAGCCAGATAAAGCCACAAAGCTGACTCAAAGGAGGGAGATAAAATGATCCTGACAACTTCCCATGGACCCCCAGGTTATTATGAGTGCACACCGGGGATGGGCAGTGTGGGCCAGCGTGCTCCTCCTCCCCGACCCATCCCTGCACCACAAGGAGCTACTCCTCTCGCTTGGCCACGGGAGAAGAAGGGGCAGCAAGTCTCTGACAGCTGCACACCAAGGAGGCTGCCCCAAGGGGCTTGAGAGAAGGGGAGAGTCCTCCCTAGGAAGACTAGGGTGTCCTAGAGCTGTGGGTGTGAAAGGAGGAAGGCACAGGGTTGCTCCCTGAAGCACCACCTGGCAGGGACATGGCCAGGCGGAGAAGACACCTCCACTTGAGCTGACACTGCCATATCAACCTGCTTGGAACCCACTTGCTCCATTTTACTTTACTCCCTTTTTGTCTTTTCCTGCCACACACCAAGTAATTTTGGCACTGATGGCACCAAGATCAGCCGGTTTTGCCAAGGCAGTAAGAGTTAAATGCACAAATAACATGACACCAACAGGGTTTTGGCTCTACTTTTGTAATTTTTAAGAGATGGAGGCAGGGAAAGAGGTGCAGGAGACAATCTGGAATTGTTATCACTAGTATTAATGAATGCCCAGAGGCACCGAGCAAGTAGCATCCATTTCAGATGAACATCTGTCAACAATAAGAGGTAAAATTTCAGAAGTAGCTAAGATATTTTGGAACCTAGGTTGCACCAACCTCCTGGGAGGCTTAAGCACTCAAGTAATTTCTAACAACAGGACCCCTGACCCCTAAGCCCTCTTGTCACCAACACTATTTCTCAACCCCTCTCCTACACCCCAACATCTACTCACAGCACAGTCTAGCCTTCCAGCAGCCACACTGTTCTTTTTTGTTTCAATGGCACTGTACCTTCTGCTCTGGGGTGACACCATGACCAGTCCTCATCCCTCCCAGGAGCCAGGCAGCTTCAGGTGCAGAAAATGTAGCACACTCTGCCCTTCCACCCCTAAAAAAACCCAACCCAAAGCGATCCAGCAATGATGGTGGTCTAATTCCCCCTTCCTACAGCTTCTGTAGGGAAGAAGGCCCCACCACAGCCCATCTTGGGGGTGAAACCCCCAGCCAGAGGTTTATTCCTGAGCACCTACAGCCATGTTTGACTACGAGGTCTTCCCTAGGGTGCTAAACACCCCTTCTCCCCCCTCCCAAACTCCTGCCACCCAGCACTCCTCCATCAGCCGATTTGTTTTTAAGTGAAAGGTTTATACCAAAGTGCTTAGGGAATATCTGCTCAGTGCCCAGCATACCAAGTGCTGAAGATTTCACTTAAACTCTCAGCATCTGTGTATCTCAACTAAATTAAGCTATTTGCTATAAAAGAGCACAATGACAGTAATGGAATAATAACAGCATTAATAAAACACAACAATCCTCGAATGAGAAGCGGACGCATCAGCTAGCTTCAACCAAGAGAAGAAGGCTATTTTAAAATCATACACAAAAACCATCTGGGGGTGGAAAAAACCAACAAAAGCTCTGAAACTCAGAGGTCAGACTGAAATTATGTTTTTAACCTCGAAAGAAATATGCTCGCCTGAGCCTTCCCAGCCAGAGCGCTTCCATACCAGCTGGAAGTGAATTTCCACAGCTCCCAGCAAAACAAGGGCTTGTAATGGGAATGCTGGAAATTTCCAGGGGGGCATTGCTGGCTCCACCAAAGGGGAAGTGGGAGCACTCTTAGGAGGGAGGACACAGAATTGAAAGCCTGAAAAAGAAACGAACCCTCAAGCACCAGGAAGGTTTGCAACCCAGCTCCTGGGACAGAGGCACTGGAGCAGGGGATGATGCCATGCCGAGCTAGCAATGCAGGGCCCGATGCTGGCACGTCATTATGCAAACATCCAGATGTCTCAAGCTCGCCACACTGCCATTCTCCTCTTGGGTGGAAAAGTTGCCTTCACTCCATCTACAAATCCCTCGCCCTTCCTTTGTTTTGGATGAAGTTGAGACTGAACACAGCACCTTTGGTTTTCAAAGTCTCCTACACACCATCTTGCAGGGATAAAAATAACCCTGGGGATCTGCAGTAGGGTTGGGGACAGGTGTGCCTGAGTCCTGATCACAGCTCTGGGAGGCCACATCCCCTCAGTGGCCCTCCTTTACAGGAGAAAGAGACCATTTGGTGATGATCAGAGCAATTAATGTCATGTTGTGTCTCTGAGGTCTTGTCATAGCCCCATCTCACCCAGGGGAACACCCCAAAATATCACTTGCCTTGAGGGGGACTGAGGTGACAGTTGCTTCCCTGGAAGGGGAGTAGATGGAGGAAAGGGAGACCTCCATGTTCACCACCAGCTTCTTGTCCACATTCTCACCATGTTGAGAAGGACCACGAGCAGGTTTGTGCCAGCAGCAGGTAGGGTCTTTGTGCTTCTCCTGCAGGCACATTTCTCTAGCCCAAACCTTGTCCCAGCCCCATGGGCAGAGAAAGCAGAGTCCCTTTCCTGCCCAGGCTCCAGCTTAGCTGGCTGGCTCCGCAGAGGGTACATGATAGCTGCTCCTCTCCTTGCCCCAGCTGCCCTGAGCCCACGTGAAGATCCTCCCAAGGATAACATGGCAGAGACAGATGTCACCTCTTCTCACTGACATGGAAGGAAACATGACCTGCGCCACAGTCCTGCAGGCGAGCTCCCTGCTGCGTCCTGGCCCTCCATGGCATAGCTGGAGCCAAATGCAGGCAGTTGAGTGATCCCTGACTTCAAAACAAGGCAGAATTAGGCAGAAGGTGGGGAGCAGCTGGCTGCCTTTCCCACAGCACAACAGGTACCATCTTCAGGTCCACCTGCATTTTAAAAGGAGCCAAGAGGGGCTGGCAGGTCAGTGGTATAAAGTCCATAGCACCCAGGCTCACGTGCTGCAAGATGGCTGGAAGCCTTCTAGGTACAGGTCCATAACACAAGTCCTTCTGCTCATCCCCTGAGCAGACAATTTCAACTTGGCTGACCTATCTCCCCCAGCTGATCCACAAAACAGTGCTCCCGACTCACACCCTTCTAAATTCCTATGGAGAAAAAGCCAAAGCAGCAGTTGCCCCTGACTTGAACAGCCTGCAAGTTTCTTTGTTTTCATTACAATTTCCAATCCTGATGCCATTTTTTTTTTTTTTTAGCCATTTCTACTCTGCCCCCCGGAGGTGCTGCTGTGATTGAATGAAACACGACCCCAGGCTCCAATAAGTGTATTTCAATTACATCTGTCACCATGTAACAACGTAATGATATATCATGTGATATTAAATCCATGGTAATCATATCAGCTATTTTTTTAATAGTGCACTAATCACATTATTACATCTCAATAATTAACAACAGAAGGCCTAAAAAACCTGGATATAAAGCAGAAAGCTCAGAGAGTCCCCATTTCCTGCCCAGGAGAGGTCCAGACAGCAGGATGGCAAGGCGCTGCCAGGTGGGCATGGCACAACAAGTAGCAAGGGCACAGAAGTTTTGCATGAGCAGCATTGTGTAGAACCAGCACATAAGACCAGATTCTTTCCCAGTTCCAGATTAAAGGAGAAGTGAGTATTTTAAAGCTGGGAATAGACAGTTGGTACGTCCCACCTTGCCCAGCACTGCTCCCTTCTCCTCTGCTGCTCCTGCACAGCCACTTTTCCTCCAACAAACCAACCCCTCTGCTCTGTAAAGTGCTTTGCAAAGGTGCAGTCCTGCTGCAGGCAATCACTGCTGGTGCCCCACTACAGAGGGAAGGACAGTGTCTTGAGAAGGAAGGACCAATCCTACCAACACATCCTTACCAGGCTGCTCAAAGAATGTCATTATTTTCCTTCTCCCCTTGCACCAGCTGGAGATGAAGCTAAGAAACAGAGCCACCTCATGGAGCCACTGCAAGGCTTGAAGTCACTCTGATTTCTGCAGCAAAACAAATCAAGTCAACCAGAAAACCAGTGAGAATCCTTTGGAGGGACAAGGGTCCTCTGGGCCACCACCTCCACCCCGAGCTCTCACCTGCATGCCCAGAGCAAACTGGGGCTGGACTCCAACGCACTGACTGACACACACGTCCCCCTCTGTGGAAAGGAGTCATCCAGTTCTGTGCAAGCTGGCTGCTCCCCACAGCTCCCAGCTGTATTCTACTCCTTGCAGGACAATGGCAAAGATGGGCACAGGTGGCAGGGAGCAGGTGGCAGCAGGCTGGTGCTGAGTGCCAGGGCGTGGGGAGTCCTGTGCTGCACCATCCCTGCCTGTGACAGAGCGTTCTTCCAGTTGCAGCCTGGTCAATCTAGCAGTTTCCACATCACAAGCTGATGTGAGCCTCATTACCTGCCTTAAAGTTCCAGCCAAGCACTTAGCTCTTAAAGACAGGATTTAAGAAATATTTGACTGATCATTTCTCTTCTCATTTAGTTTGGCTGCTCTGAACCAATTCAACCTGTGAAGTTGAAATAGTGAGAACGGGAGGAGATGTGTGCGCAGGCAGTCACACCATGCACCACACACAGCATCCCAGCTCCCCCACCAGCTCTTCCCAAAGGGCCAGGTCCTGGCTCAGCCTGGTCTGCACAGCCTTTCCTGCTGCCAGGAGTGCCCACAGGGCATTTCTCAACATCAAGGGGGAGCCACCTCTTCCCTCCCCCTGTGGGACAGGCATCTGGAGGGGAATCATTAACTCCCCAGCATCCAGCCAGCACCTTGGAAGAGCCAGGTGCAGCACGTCAGACCTAGGAGCAAGGGACAGAGAGAGGAATGAGGCAGCCAGGATTGACAGCATCACCATCCCCACATCTTCAACTGACCCAGGGCAGGACATTCCTGTGTCCTTCAACTCCTTGCACACCTTTCTCCTATTCTGTTTTCCAGCCCTGCTGTCCCCCCAGCTGTGCCATACGGTGGCTGGGCTGCTTGCCTGCATCATTTAGGGCTGTTAGTGCTGCGGGGCAGGCAGGATGGACGGACAGACAGACACCTCACTGGCCAAGGCAGTGCAGTTGGACTTTCTTTCCTTCCTCCATCCCTTCTTTTTTTCTTTTTAATTTTTTTCTCAGAAGCCACGATCCTTTAAAGATGTGCACGTCTCATTAGCTCTACCTTGACAATCATTACCGCTCCTGCAAAGGCAGGAGGAGAGCTCAGCCCGAGCATGGGGAGTCCATTACCTTGTAGTTAAAGGGACATTGACAACTCCAGGCTGCCCGTGGTCTGACTCTTCCTTCGAAGCAGAGTCCCTCCTGCACACCGTTGTTCTCCCTCCTGTACCAAGCAGGAACTTGCTGCTCAACGCGGGTGAGATGCAAACCTTGCATTGACCTTGCAAACCTTGCAGGTGGTCCTGCATTGACCACCAGACACACGGTGCTCCCTGGATGAGCTGTAGGTACAAGTCCACACCCACAGCCCCTGGGGCAAGGGCCACTGAAGCACCCAAACCTTCCCAACACATTGCACATGGCCTTCATGCAACCACACCTCACTTGAGCAAATGCATGCTCTTGGGCTGGACCACAAGACCCAAACCTAGCCATGACAGCAAGCCGCGAGCCCAGAATGTCCACAGCAGAATCCATAGCACAGGCTGGGGTAAGAACTGCCATGAGAAGGGCACAGTCCCCGTGGATGAATGCCTGGTGGCACAATTGCAACAGGGCAGTGAGCTCTGTGCTCATGAACCAGCTTCAAAGCACACCATACCCTATACCTACAAGTCTATCCCTAACTTTTCTGGCTCTGTAGGGTGCAACATGGACCACCACACACCCAGGGGTGGGGATGAGGAAGAGTTCAACTGGGTGAGCATGCAGTGAGGACTTTACTCGGTAAGTATGCTGGGCCAGACAGCCCCGCTTTGTCCCGTAGTTGGAGGCTGTTGTTCTGCCTGGATGTTTGCAGAGCCTGTTCTGCTTCCTGTCCCCTCTCCCCACCTTGATAACAGGGGACCTGACTCCTGTTATGCAAGGGCAAGACCCCTCATTCAGGAAATTTCAGGGCCAAGACCCCAAAGCAGCTTTTGACAAAGCACTCCCTGTCTTCTCCCAGACCCACAGGGCTTCAAAGCCCGGTGCAATCCTCAGGAGGAACATGCACCAGGGTGCAGCCCTATAGAGCTGATCCTGTTTCTTTGTGCCTTTCAGGATGGGAGCTCTGCTGCAGCCATGCTATCTCCCTGCTGCTCTCTGCAAAGCCACGGCAGGAGACAATAACGCATGGCCATGGCTCCGAGCCATTCTCCAAGGAAGGATCCCACCTCTGCACGAGGCTGTCCAAGAACTTGACAGGACTCTGTTTGAAAAAGATGTTGAAAGAAATGATCTCTTTAAGTGCAATGGGAGATATTTGTCTCTGATTTACCCTTGGCTTTTTGCTCTGGTTCAGGTAGGAGCGGTGTGGGATGGCTGGCAGATCTGAGAGCATGGCACGCCCCAGCGGGCAAAGCGAGCAGTGCGGAGGAAGGCGCGAGTCAGTTTGGAGTGCTCCCCATTTATCAAACTCACGCAGCCCGCCAGCAGAGCGAGTCTTTCTATCATTACAGCTCTCAAAATCCGATTCATACCACTAATCCTGCCTTCATTCTCCCAGATTAATAACATCTCTTTCAACCTTCACAGTGTGATAAATAGACAAAGAAAGAACAAAAGGAGAAACAGAAGTGAGAGAAAGAGCCAGAGCAACTCCACATAATAAAGAGAACCAAGAAAGGGGAAAGGAAAAAAAAAAGGGAAAAGAAAAGGGAAAGAAAGGAGCCAGCACACTTGACTCTGCCATTTACTTTAGCAGATTCTCCCCAAGAGCTCCCTGCGATCTTTAAAGAATGTAAAACATTGCTCAAAGGAAAGGCTTGTTAGCAACCCTGACCAGCCCAGGTTTGCTGGAAATCTTTTCACTTCCAGCCTCCGCTCAGGTCAGTGCTGAAAATGAGTTTGTTAGTTTCTCATCCTGCTCCTCCCCAGACTCCTGCAGAGCCTAAGCCTCCAGCAGATGCTTGCTCTCTCCTTTACCTGCACCAGCTTCTTGGAGAGGAATGGGCAGTCTCAGTTGGTGTCTGCTCCAGGGGTACCCCAGCACCCCAGCGAGCCCAAGACACACTGCCAGAGCAGCAGCACCCTTGGGCTGGCACAGCAAGGGCAGTCCCTGAAGCCAGGACCATGCATTGAGCTTGGAATGGGGATGAAAACCAAAACCATGATCGCAGCAGAGCAGATGTGGGGCTCCACACCGTCAGTGTGGCTGGAGGGCACCCATGGGGCTGGCGGAAAGACTAAGCCTGTGTGGAAACAGCTGTACTGCAACAGAGGTGTCACAAGCCCCTGCTCTCCAGGCTGCAACTCTCTGTCCCTGCCTTGTCCCCTGACAGGGAGCTCCCACCCCTGCCCATGTTGCACAGCCCGGACCCGCACTTGGGCCACCCAAGTTTCACTGGCAACCGTGGAGTCTGGAGCCCTCCTGTCTGCTCACAGAGCTCAGCCGTGCCTGCTCCAAGCTAGGGGGTGGCAGCCACATGCACTCCTCTGCTCTGGTTCGTTCAGAAACAACCGAGCACCAGGGAAAGCTGGTCCTGCAGCCCAGGACCCCAGAAAGCCAGCCCCACTGGTTCCAGGGCGCATGGACAGAGATGTTTAGCCATTTCCCAGCCACAGCCTCCATCGGAGCTGTGCTGTTCAGCTTCTTTGCTCTGCCACACCGTACTGAACACTCCATGCAATCTCAGAGTTATTTTAATAATTAAATGTTTACTGGCACATTTTTCCCATAGTACTGCTTCCAGACTTGCCTGATTTTATTTCCTGCAAGTGACTTCCCTTGGTTCAGTCCTTCCATAGGATGCACACCTGCAAAATGCTTCTTCTGCTCCCCCCATAACAAGCAACCCTCTACAAGCCAGTTCCCTGTGGACCCCCAGCAGGTGCTGTGCACACCAGTAACACCATGCCAAGCCCCAGTGAACGGCTGGAGCAGAGGGCTGCATTTCTGGTCAGGATGGTGCTCTATTATGGTTCTGCATTCGCAGCCCCCGCGCAGAGGCTGGGCAAGGTTGTTTTTTTTTCCCTCTCTTCTTTTCCACTGCTCCATATTACTCCAGGCTTTGAAGTACAGAGAAAAGCTACACTCAATGTGTCTTTTTTTTTTTTTTAAAGCTACCTTTATCATAGCAGATCTTTTCCTTCTCCGCTGTGTCGCTGGAGATAGATATCAAGTAAAAAGAAAGTCTCCTCTTCTAACAATGGATTTCCCTTCCCTTCTGAACTTCAAATAGAAAACTCTTATCTATAGCCACAGTTGACCAGAAGAAGAAAAGAAAACAGACACATGAACTGAACCCGGGCTCTTTTTCTATTTACTCAAAAAGGCTATGCTGGGTTCTTCATGCAGAGATGCTCTGAACGTGTTTATAGCACGTATTTACTCACTCCACTAGCTGTCCCCCCACCATGGAAACCCACCTGTCCTCCAGAACAACCCTCCTCTGCTCTACACACCCTCTGCAATCTTTTCTTTGCTTAGCAAGCTCCATGTGCCTGGGCCATCCAGCACAACAAAGCCCACCTAAAGCTGGGGACAGCAAGAGCTCTTCAAACTCAGCTAAGAGTAACAGCAGCGATGCCCCTGGCTCACATAAAACATCACTTCCATACAGTGCAAGTTCTCTAAGTGACAGGATGGATTGCAGGTCAGACCTTGCTGGCTGTATTTGCACAAGATGCCTCGTACAGCCCTGGCTGAGACCAGGCTGCTTCAGCTGCCCATGACCTACCACACACACCCTGCACAGTGCCCAGCACTGCTGCTGGCACTAGCCAGCTCCTCTGGGTATTTTAAGATCTCCCTTTGAACCATCTTCTTGCCTTTGATAGAGCCACTCCAAGGAGAAACGTACAGAACCATGAAACTTCTCGTCCCCACTTCAGTCCCTGGGTGCAGCCCTCTCCTGCCCTGGCTTTCCTCCCCTCCAGCTGCCTCATCTCCAGAAAGGCACTGCCAGGTCCCAGCTGGGTTGAACACCCATCTCCTGGGTTCGATGAGGTCCAGTCACTGCCAAAGCACCCTCACTCCCAGCCAAGCTAAGAGAAGTGAAAATGTGGGTACTGTTCATAACTGGTGATGTTTCTCCCAAAGTCACAGTGCTAGGACCAACCTGCACACAGCAAGAAACCCAAGGAGGCAGAGGTACAACTGCCTTCCCCACCTCCCAGTGTGTCCTGCCAGGCGACCTGTGCTTCTTGAACTGTTCTCACTTTCAGCTGTGACAGACATGGTCACACAAGCCTCAGGGAACCTGGACTCACGACCATGGAGCACCTCCTGGCCACAGCCATGAAGCTCCTGTTCTTTTTTCTCCTCTCAAACCCACCTTGAGTTCAGGCACAAGTTCATTCACACGAGGCGGCCAGCCAGACAAACCGTCCTCCTCACCACTTGTGGCACCATGGGCTCTGCCACCAGACACAGACACAGCTACTGCCATGTGTTGTCCACCAGCTGAAGAGACTTGCTGCTGGAACTGGAGCCAGAGTCCCAAATCAGTCAGGGCAGAGAGGGCTGGAAACTTTCCAGATCATTTTCCATTAGAAGTAAGAAGGCTCCTTAATCAAAAGCCAAATCTCATTCTCATTAGGAGAATTTGGAGGTTCCAGCCAAAGAGAGGATGAACTCCCACCTGAGACACAGCCAGGAATCCTCTGCAGTCACACGTGGGGACAACATGCAATTCCGAGCTCTGCCTCCTTCGGACCAGAGACAGTTTTGGTAACTCCACCAGGCTCCAAAGCAGCCCTCAGCCAGGAGAGGCCAGCCTGCAGTCCCAGCTGCCCAACAGGCTCTCCTGTGGTCCCCCACAGAGCTTTCCAGGCAGCACTATCATCCCCTTCATGTTAAACTGCACAAAAGCCCCCAGTGCTCTTCCTTCAGGGCAGTCCCAGTGTTGCACAAGGCTCCTCCCTGTGGAGCTACAATGGGAAGATCTGTCAGACAAAGCACCTTCTCTTCAAGCTGTCTGATGACAGATGTTCAGCCAGCGGAGCGGTGGGATTGGCAGAGCACCGCAGAAGCGCTCTATAATTCCTGCTCCTCTCCTCCTTCCTCAGTGTCTCCTGGGAGAGACACGATGATGGACGGTGACATAACTGACTGTTTCCAATCAAGGTAATGTAAGTAATGACAGCTGACGTGATTCCTGGAACGTGCAGGCGCTGCTGGCCCACGTGCCTTGCCTACCGTAGGTAGCACTGCCAGAACTCGTGGAGGGAGGAGACTGGAGCATGGAGGCCTGGCTGGGGGACAGGGGAGAAAGAGCCCCAAGACACAGAGGCTGTCTCCAATCTGGCTGCAGATAACTCATTACATCAGCCTGCAAACCGAGAGGAAGCCAAGGGGAGGTGGGTAGCGCCTATCTCATGGAGCAAACCCCTCCTGGGCTGTGCAAAACACCTGCCCTAGACCTGGACACCATTGTATCTCTCTATAGTGTCACCTGGGATTGTAGCACCCCATATGTCTTTAGGAAGTGGCTTGTTGGGGTCTTGCCTGGACAAGGTTGGGCAAGGCTTTTACTGCTCTGGCCCTGTCCCTGCTCCTCCCCACCTTCAGTGACTATCTGGAAATGGGAACACTAAGTCAGTGAGCTGGAGTTCACCTCCCTGTGTGGCTGGTGCACAGGCAGCACCACCATCTGAACCCAGGCAAGGGGGTGCAGCAGTCCCCACTGGCACACCAGGGTGTATGGGGAAATCAAGGGAAAATACTGTGTAGGCTCATAGCCACAGTCCTCATCCAGAGCCTCAAAATTAGCAGGCAAATTTAACATGCAGAGCAGCTATCGATTAATAACACAGCATTGACTTAAGAAGACCTTGAATAATACATAGTGCTTGTACATGGAAGGGGAAAAGTCAAGTCCTTCTGCTTGTCAAGTGCATTCACCTCCCAAGCACCAACACTCGACGACCTGCCAGCCAGCCACAGCTTTAAGCAGCTCTTCAGAAATGCCTTTTGCTGAGATGAATGGCAAAACTTTGTGCCAAGTTAGACTTGCGTTTGGACAGGTCCAAGTATAGTGTTGTTTTAAATCTAATTAGCACTGCCTGATAGTGAAGGCTCCTTAAAGCTGCCAAGTAAAAGAGACGGCTGAGCCCTTGCAGCGCACGGTGATGTGCCATGAAGAAGCCCTGTGTTGGCCGTGCTGATGGGTTGCCTCAATCTCTCCTCCCCCCTGTCTGCACTGTGACCCTCCCAGCAGCTCAGTCACATCAATGAACACTCAGACCCAAATAGATAAAAGATTGGGAGAAGCTCAGCTGCAGGTGCTGGTCTCCACTGCACGATGATGACAGCAGATGAAGCTACGAGCAGGCTATTCCCTTCCACAGCTTGATTTTGGCTTCTGTTGTTCAATGCTGGTTTTGGTGTGAGCCACTGAGCAGTGGCATCAGCATCACTGTGTGGTGCTGACCACTTTGCTAAATAATGATGGCAGCAGACAAATTTGCTCCCTTTTGGGAACATTCCAAACCAGAACTAGCAGAATAATGGTGTTTACCTCAACAACAACCACTATTTTTGTACAGGGGCTACATATACCATACCCACTGTGAGAGGGGTGGAGTGCTGCAGAGCACCAGGGATTTGTATATCATCAGTGAAATATTGTTAATCTCAAATTCCTCAACTTTTGAGAGGGGCAGAAAGACACTGAACAGCACCTTAGGAACAACAGCCAGTTGTTCCGACTCTTGCAGCTGAGCAACCCTCTTGGGCAGCCAGCCCACGAGGATGCTGCATGGATTTAATGTCTGCAAAGCAATTTGAAAATGAAAAGACTTGCAAACAAGCCTTGTGGCTGAAGCCCAGGAGCAGGAGAGATGAGACCTAATTTCTATTCCAATCTCTGATACAGACTCACAGGAATATTTTCCAACTCACCCATGCCTCAGTATCCCCAGAATATTATCTACTGAGTGTTTTTATGAGCCTAAATTCATTCATGCCTTTAAAGAGCCTTAGAACCTACTGCCTGAAGACCAAAGGACTATGCAAACCATGAGCTGTATATGACATAAGGTCAGAAAGCATTTGAAAAAGCAGCCACCCCGTGCAAAACACAAGGGAAAAGATTTGAGCAGGAAACAGAATTTGTTGTCTTCAGATGTAAATGAGTCTCAGCCAGCAGCAGAGCTCCAAAGATGCACATTTTAGCACTGAAAAGTGTTTCTACAAAGGGGACCAAGAAAAAAAGATGTGATAAACAGGTCAATTCTTAGAGTTTGATTTCCAGAGCAATAAGTGCAGAAACTGAGCCCAAAGAAAAGATCCGTATTAGCAACCAAATCCAATCATTCCAATAATAAAGAAGAGACATTCGTACTGGTGCAGAACTATTTCCAGAGAGAAGTTTCTCTCCCCAGCCCTTTCACACCCTGCAGTGGCTCAATTGAAGAATATTTAAGAAGTTGCAAGTTTGGTCATAATCTGTAAAAAGCCCCTGAAATGCGACATCATTTACTCTTCTGTGGTATTGCTCAGCAGAGCTAATAAATCTTGCATGAGCAGAGCTGATTCTAATTTTCTAATATGAAAAGGCATTCGGATTGAGAGAGAGGGGAAGATAAAAGTGATTGAATCTCCAATAGCCCAGCATCAGTGACAAGAAACATCCTGCTATGGACCCCAAGGAAGAATGGCTCCCCCTCCTCCCCGAACCACAGGCACACTCACCTGCTCGCACATCCAATTCTCCCTGCTTTCCGCTCCCCACGTCTCAAGTCTCCCCTATTGACAGGACGTGGTTTTAAACACAGTTACACAAGTTATCATTTCTGCCTTTTGATCAATCTGAATTTTCAGGACAATTACCCTCTTAATCAATGATTGCTATCAGCAGCCCCTTGGATTCTTCACCAAGGCAATCATGCCGCCGGGGCAGACGGCATGTGCATATGCAATGAAGCTGTGGGGAGGCGCAAGTCCATCTTCCCCTGATGTAGTCGTCGGCTGAAAGGGTGGAGAGCTGTGAAGGCCACTTCAAGGAACACCTGACGTAAAAAATAAGCGGAGGGAATTAAAAGGGACGTTGTGTGAGGTATCTGTGGCAGAGCCGGGCTGGGGGGACCAGGGATCTGCTGAAAATGTCATTGAGTTGAAAAATAAGTCAACTAAACCACAGATTTACCATCCACCAAAACCATGTATTTAAGAACTATCTATAGCCAGCACTAATTGCTCCTAATGAGGCTAAGAAAGTCCTTTTCCAATTAGAGCCCGAAACTATTAGAAGAAGGAAAGGCGGAGAGGCAGCTTTTAACAACCTCTAAAGATGTAGGGTTTGGATTTGGGGTTTTCTGTATTTTTTTTTTTTCATCAGAAATTATTTAACATCACCAAAATGCCCCCAGCATCTACACACAAAGCAAGCCTCCTGCTGCTCTTCCCTGGCAGGAGTACGTGTTCCAGTAATTGATGTTTGCACAGAACCTCAGTTCCTGGAGGACACGGCTCCTCCGAGGCATGTCTCACCACCACAGGAACATGGTCCCAGATATTTAGACGCCACAAGAGACCCCAAAGCAGCTGAAGTCCAATTGCAGAGGCTGTGGGTTGGCTGGGGAACGAGGCTTATCATCCCTGCTCTTGCAGGAGCACCACCAGGCCATTGGCAGGTTCATGCTGCTTGGCTTGTGTCTTCAGCGCTCCAGATGAGCCTGGGCAAAGGAGCACCCCGCTCCCACCCACACATTGCTCTGCACTGCTCCCTTGTCCACCTTATGAGCTTCTGCTGGGCACGGGGCTCCTTGACACATCATTCTGTTCAAAAAATAGCTCAGCCAGACCCAGGCACCATTGTGTCTTCCTGAACAGCTCCTGCAGCTACAGAGGCTGCGTCTTTTCCCAGGCTTGGAAAGCACCCTGCACCCCTCAGGTGCTGTGTTGGGACCTGGAGGGCAGCAGGGAAATGCTGCCAGAAAGCAGCCAAGCTCCCGCAGGGGAAGGTGCTGTGATGGCAGCACGATGGCTTCACCATCTTGACCACCAGATCGGGCTGGCAGTAAGCAGCAGAGGCAGCGCCAGGTGAGGCTGGTGGGCCAGCTGCCTTCACAGGCTGCTGGCTGGAGGAGCTCTCTGAAAGGCACAGTATTTCACTAGCTATTTTACATGGAGAATTGCCGATCAAAGATATCCCCACTGTGTACTCCAGAGCAATAAAAATAAAAAAAACCCACAAGAAGAATTCTTTAGGCAGGTAATGGGCATTTTATTCCTTTTTATGACACTAAACATAGGCAGCTGGCATAATTACACCACAATAAAGGCATAATGTGCACCTAGCAGAACAAACTCATACTTTTGATAATTAGGCAGAGCAAACACAGTCTGGGATTCAGTCACATGGCTTCACTGTCTCCTGGATCCGCCAGAGCCCCTGTCCCTGCAGCACGTCGGCCCCATTCCCACAGCTGGATTTAGCTGGGCCCCATGGAGAAGGCTGAGCAAGCAGAGCAACATCAGAGCTCTCCTGCACTAAGAGGAACAGCCACACACTGTTTAGAGCAGACCAAGGGCAGGGTGCAAGGCAGGGAAGTGCAGCGTGGGTCCATGTGCAGCTCTTGAGAGGAGCCAGAGACAACGCTATGGCAGGGCACCAGTGGGGGATGTCAGTCACCTCCTGTTTGACACTGACTGACCACACAGGCAAGACTGCAGCAGAACCAACTCCTTGTGGCCAAATCATACATAGTACAATAGCTAAGGGAGACCCAAAACATAGGAGAGATGCAGAGCTTTTTTGGGTTTGGCAGCTCTGCTGAGGCCAGCTCCAGGAACTGGGAAGGGCTGAGCACGGGCAAGGGGACACTCCTCCACAGCAAGGATTGTGGCCAAATGCAGCCAGTGAGACAATGTCCAGAGGGAAGTTGGTCCCTTTGCCAAAAGGTAAGGACAGGAGATGTCCCAGGGAAGCTGAAAGATGCTCACCTACAGAAGGGGGCCAGCCTAGGCTGCTAGAGGCTAGCAATTATCCCTCTGAAGGCTTTGTGCCCCCACTAGTCCTGGTGGCCCTGGTAACCTGGGGACCTGCCTCCTTCAAAACACACCAGCAGGCAGCAAGCGCACTCCTCCGGCAGCTGCAGGCATCTACGCAGGGCAGCCAAGGCGCAGATCCTAAATGATCTCTAAAATATTAATAGCATCAATCAGAGCCAAGCTGACAGAGGTTACAACACTGGGAGAGCGCAGAGAGCAGGCTTTCCTGAAGTTGCCACAAGATGATACACTAAATATCCAGTTTGTTTAAAAATGCATCTGCAGGATGCATGCAGGCAGAACACCACACTGAGGTTTCATCTCCACATCACTGAAACCCGCTGGGGATGCCGACCACTGCACAGAGCAGAGATCAGCTCAGCTACTCTCCATCCTAGGCAGCTTGACGGAAGTTGGTGGTTTTAAGGTATATGGAGTGCAATGCAGAAATGCTTGAGTATCTTGGCTCAAAGAAAGGTGAGGGAGGTGGAGCTCATCCATCAGCTGTGAGTGAGACCTGTATATTCATCTGTGGATAGGATGCCCAAGAAAACATCAAACAACATCATTATGAGCTTTTTCAACATGAGATTCAACATGAGGAAGGGAAGATGCATCTTGTCAGGAAATATAAGCATCTTGCCTCCATACCTACTGACACCCAGAAGGGCACTGCTAAGAACTGGATGAGTACTGAGCAAGCTTGGGAAGGCTACAGTGCAGCAATCCAGACCATGACTTCAGGGGATGGCCATTTGCTCAGGAGCTTTGATGCCCCATAGAGCCAGCAGCAACATTCATGTCAGAGCACCCAAGGAGAAGGTGGTCTTGGTCTGCAGGAGAGAGCACTCAGGCAGCTGGGAAAACCAGCCAATGTGAGACAGCCCCTGGCTGGGCTCATGCTTCAGAAAGATCCAAGCCTTCCTCTCCAGCAGGCTACAAAATAGAAGTTTATGTCTAGACAAGGGCAAAAGATGGGCTGTTTCCTAAACAAATGCAAACCATATCTGCAGGCTTTCCAGCCAGTTCTTAGCAAGCCACTGTGATAGATCCAATCCATGGACTGCAGGAAAAGAGCTCAAGCAAGGAAACCTGCAAATGGAGAGAACAAAAGCCAGGATGGAGCCAGAAGTGCTGTGCCAGCATGGGGGAAGGGCAGCAGAAGACTTTTAATCCCAACTCTGAAATCAACTTGCTTAGCAGCCTTGGGGTTCTGAGGGACTTAATTAATTAATGAGTGCAAAGCACTGTAAGTTATTAATATACAAATGCCACTACCATATCTCCCATCTCTCAGTTCAGCATCTCTTGCTGAGCCCATGAGAAGCAGAAGCCAAGCCACAGTATGCCTCTGTGCAACGGGGCAGAGCCGGCTCACCCACTTTTTCCCAGCCAAGGCAGCAGCAGCAAAGTCCCATCTCATTCAGCAGGACCAGGAATGCCTCATACAATAAAAACCAACCTCTTTCCACTTACTGGCAAGCTGATTGCTACCATAACCCAGCCTCCTGCTGCTGCTGCTGGAGGTAGCAGGCAGTTACTCTCCCTCTTGTAGCCATGCTGGCTTGGTAGAACAATGAGAACTAAACCAGTTGTTTTAATCCCCAAGGCTAGAAAATCTGATTAACCCCTCATCCCTCCCCGGAGAACTACACAGGTCCATTTTCATGCTCCTACATGGAGCTCCTGTCTTTTAAATGCAGAGAAAACAGGACACATTTCCTTTCCCAGGAACCAGGCAGCTGTGCTGGTACCTACATAAAGCTCCAGCTGACAGGCTGGGATGCAGGGATGCTCTGCCCCTTGCCTGACCCACGGGACTCTGGGAAAGGCCATCTTTCACGCATTGTGCCTTCGCCTCCCAGCTCCTGGCCTGGAATGCAGCACACGTTGCAGGATTACTGTAAAACATGCCCTGCCTCTAATCCCTTCTCCTCTTGCCTTGCTCTGGTATTGACTGCGGGGAGCTGTGTCAGGGCTGGGGTCAGGCTTGTCTCTCGCAGCACCAGGGCATGCAGAAGGCTCCAGCCTCTCTGGCTGACCGCAGTACGTATGAGACACAGCGAAACACAGGCTGCCCCACACCTCCACATAAGCAGGCACTCTTCTGCCACCAGCGCTGGTGCCGCACAGGCACAGCCACAGCCCTGCGACTTGGTGAAACGCCAGCCCTGTGCCAGACAGACATCTGCTCACTGGGAGACAGAGAGCCTAATTCTGACCATCCTTAAGGTGTCCCTGGTTTTTCAGCAGGCAGGCCCCAGTCACACCACAAGCAGCCCTGCAGCACATCCCTGCTTGCCTAGACCCCACCATGGAGACCATCAAGGCCACTTCAGCCTGCACAACTTTGACATCCCAGGAAGATTTTTTATCAAATGCACAAGTTGCTTAGATTTGATTGTGGGTTATTTTGCTTGCTTGTGAATGCTCTTCCCAAATCTTTGTCTTTGGCACCTATAGGGTGGCTCCCTCCTCAACCTGCAAGCAGCAACAAGACTCACAGTGTAAAGGTCCGAGCCATATGGTGGTTAACCTCTGGAGCAGCACACACATGGCCAGATGGGAACCAGGAGGCTCCTCAGTTCAGGGGACAGATGTTCAGATCCCCTAGCACAGGGAGCACAGGCACAGCGAGGTGCAGCCAAGCAATATGGCACTCAGCAGGAAGAGCAGCACACAAGGTCTGAGCAGCTGCCTCTGCCTTTTGCCTGCAGGCTACAGTGATGTGCACGTAGAAGAACCACAAATGCCAACCTGCCTCCAACCACTTGCACAGACAAGGATGCTTTTGGTAAAGCAAGCACTGCAGTACACTCAGCACATGGCTGCTTACAATTTCACCTGGAAGGCAAAGCTTTTGCACTGGTTAAAAAAAAGCACAAAAGCAACAAATTCTCCTCTCTGCTTTGTCCAGCACCTGCAGGCTGCGTGGGGCCAAGCAAGATAATTGTGTTCCTCAGTTTCTCTTGAATTACCACCTTCCTGCCTTACCTGAGAGCCCCCTGTACCACACGTGGCACCAGGAGGTCTTGGTTCTTGCTGGAGCCTGAAGGCACTGCCAAACTGGGATTTCCCCAGTACAAACATCCTGACCTGGTCAGACAGCATCAGGAGAGGAGTGGAGACTGTATGCAGCACACAAAGCAACCACCCCTTCTTTCCCTGCTGAGGTGTTCTGAGTTTCAGTGATGTGTCCCAAGGAAAGCAGACAGCCTGTGTTCAAGTGTAAGGGCACAGGAAGTGTCACAGCAAGCAGGGTGGGAAGGGAGAAGTGACAACCCACAATGTCTGCTTTGAGGCAGAACAAGCTCCACCCAAACCATTTCCACCATATTCTTCTAAACTCTGAAAATATCAAGGTCCCACATCCCTGACCTCATCCACAGAGACTGTTTACTGATCTCCTTGCAGCAGATGATGAACATGATCAAGAGCCGTTCACCATAACCACCCAGAATAAACTTTTCTCTTCCTCTGAACACTTCCATTCCTCCAAAAATGGTTTCTACTTAATCTTCTCTAAGCTGAACATCCCAGATCCTCAGTCTACCCCTGGAGGTCATCCAGCTCTCTGACCTTTCTTCTGGTCCCTTCTGGGCTTTCTCCACCTGTGCCAGGTCCTCCCTGAGTACCATATGCAAAAATGGTTTGCTCCAAAAGCTAAAACTGGGCTCAAAACACCTTGCCTAGGAAAAGAGGTGAGATTTTAACATGTGTCTAGTGCAATTTTAATATGTATTAGCAAAAGAGAGCGTAGGAGAACCCCTGATGGCAAAGAAATTAATCCATGTATGAGATGCTATGAGATGAACACATGCTAAAACACACGCAGGACAGCTATGGGAAGGGAGGAAAGAAGGATGGAAGGAAGTTCCAGGAAGAACTTGCTGTGAACAGGACCAAAATACTGCTGTGTCCCCTTTGCACTGGAGTAGCTCTAAATAGCTTCCACATAACAGGACCTTGTCAGAGGTTGTCCTTACCCACGCAGCAGAGTCTAAGCAGCAGTGAGTGAGGAACAGGCTGCACGTGCCCAGCCTACAGCCTTCTGCTTGGCATGAGCTTGACAGCAAGAAGGGTGCTTTCACACAGGTGTGGATTTTATGGCCAAAAGGAATTACAAAACTAATCTACTATTTTGCCAGCCAGGAAACTCAGCTACTTTCTCGTGAGCCGAGACCAACAATTTACACTAACCCTCTGGGGATCACATCTTTCCTGTCTGCTCCCAAAACAGTTCATACAGACACACGCTCCACAGAACATTGCTCCTGTCCTTTTAGGATGCAATAAAAAAAACCCCCAAAACACCAACAAAAGCCAGAGAAGAAAAAAACACACACAAGCATTTGATTTAGGCAAAAGATGGACACTGATCTTTTCTGCCCTCCTGGGATAGGCATGTATGTTACTGCTCAAGTCATCCAAAACCAGCGAAGCTTCCAGGCTGTATCTAGAGTCTCTCTCAGCTGTAGCAATGCCAGCTCCTGAGACTGCAAGGAAAGGAAATGAAATGCAAGGCTGGGATCATTACTTCGAAACTATAAGCTCGTGCCAGTGAGCCAAAGCCTGTTATATCGACATGGGTTTGTGTCACCCCAGCAGCAGAGATCATTCTCCATCTCTGCTTGCTCAGCTCCCCTCCTCCCGGGACGGCTGCCGGCACCGTACTCCGCAACGCTCTGCGAAGTCTTGCAACAGAAAAACCCCAACGCCTCGCCCAGCAGGTTAAAGTTACAGGGCTGAGCTACTGCAGAGCGAGAGGTACCCTGCTGTCTGTTCCACCATGGTTGGGAAGCTGCTGGCAAAGCACAAAGTGCCACTTGCAGAAGAGCAAATAGCAAAACCCCAAGTTTTCTTCCCTGGGGCAGAGAGCCTGAGGGGAGTGTTGCTACTTAAAGTCTTCAGGATTTAAAAGGTACTGTATTTGCACCCAGCTGTCACACAGGATGCTCCTGTTCTGTGTTTCCAGCCACCAGCCTGGGCAGCAGCTCTCAGAGAGGGAGATAATCCACCCACCAGGGAGTCCCAGGTTGAGGACAGGAGAACAGAACCCTGAACAAGTGCTGGCCACAGCCCACGCCGTGTCTTCACTTCCCTTGTTTTATGCAAAGGTGGGTACCAAACCCAACCCCAATGTCTACACTGTGTTCTATGAGCACCCTACCTTAGTGCTTACTGCAAACCCACATCAACAACCCCTTGGTCCATCTGGTTACAGCTTCGAGGGAAACCAAGGCAAAGAAGTTTGATACATCAACCCATCCTGTGTCCCCTTCTGATGAGACCAGGATGAAGAAAAGGAAAAGGCTGTCACAGACTTGCAGACACCCTCTCTTCCCAGCACAACCTCCCTGCTTGTTGATTTTCCTTGGAAACGTGCCTTTCTCCACACTTCTTGTTAAATAAGAAAGGGAGGGCAGGCCTCTCTGCAGTGGGACAGAGAGGGCTGCTCCTTTAAGGCCTCTCCTGGATGCCCTTTCCCTTTGAGATGACTATCCTCGACTCCCTCCCTTTGATTTAAGAGTTCCTCTCCTGGCCCTGACAGTAAGGTATTTCTGTCCCACAGATTATAACTCACTCTGGGCTATTATTCAACTCCCAAGCCCTGGCCCCGCTGCATTTAGTCCAAACATAATATCCTTCATGCATATATTATCTGTCTCCCTATTATCTGGAATCATTTCGGAATTAAATTTCAGTCCTGCAATATTGGCTTGAAGAGCGGCTCGCTTTATGGGCTAGTCAAAGGTTAGAATACCAATCAAAATAACACTGCCGATGCAGAGAGACATTTTAATATTCCAAAACCCGGTAATTGTAAAAGGACATAATATTTTTTCCCTGATTACCCCAAAGGCAACACATGTTAACAAGGCGAGGGAGAGAGTGAAAGAAATTTCAGAGTTCAGACAGCTGCACGACAGATTTAAAGGAGAAGTCGTGGACGGCTGCCGCGCTCCAGCCCTGGAGCAGGAGGGCTGCCCTGCCCCTGCCAGCAGTGCCACGCTCCTTGGGATGGGGGTCCCCTATGGCCTCAGCCTCGTGGCATTTGTGCCATCTGCACTCCCCCAAGTCAGCAGCCTTCGAGGGTGCTCCCACCACCAGCGAAAGGAGCAGCTAGAGCCACGCCGAGACGGGCAGCCGAAGATTATCTCGGCAGAAGAAACCGACACAATCGGCTGGCCTGACCTGCATGGGCCACGAGGCTGCCACAGAGTAATTCCTGTCTGAACCAGAGCTGATCTTTTCAGGAAAAAAACCCCTTCCTTCCTGAGCTGGAGAATCCACCACAGCCCTCGGTAAGTTGTTCCCATGGTTAATTACCCTCACTGTAAAAATCTGCACCTGAACTACCTCGCTTTGGCTTCCAGGCACTGGAACTGCTTATGCTTTGTCTGCTAGACTGAAGGAGCCTCTCCACACATTTTGGCTGTCCCTTTAGTCACTCAGGGACTAAAGCCAACCCTTCTCTCCAGTGCCCTAAAAGGCTCCCAGAGTCTTTACTGCGTGGCGAGTGCTCCCATGGGTCTTGCTGTTCTCATCCAGTCTTCAAGTTTCCAGAATCCTTTCCAATGCAGACATGGGACCTAGCATCCCATACTGGTCAAACCAGTCCCAAAGAAAGGTGATCCAGACCCTCTGCTCCTACTTACCATTGCCTGTTTATAAATCCAACAGCAGCTGCCTCCTGGATGCAGTATCGGCACACTTTATCAAAAATGATTTTTATGTTTTCTTTCAGGGCATTGATAAAAGTGTTAAATACAAGAGGTCTGAGAAATAGATCCCTGTGGGACCCCACTAGGAAGACATGCACTCCATGATGATTATCCATTTACAATTAAACGCTAGGAGCTGTCAGTTTGCTCGTTCTTAATCAATGTAATGTGTGCCATGTTGATTTTGTATCACTCTTGTTTCTTAATCAAAATGTCATAAGGTACCAAGTCAAATGCCTTCCAGAAGTATATTACATTGACATGGTTACCTTTATCAACCAAACATGTAGTCTCATAAAAAAAATATCAAGTTAGTTTGAAAAAGATCTAGTTTCCATAAATCCACATTGATTGGCATTATATTACCCTCTTTTCATTCTTTATTAATCAACTATGATATCTGGCTTTTCATTACTTTGCCCAGAATTAATGTCAAGCTGATAGGGCTATAATTACTTCATCGGTCATCCCATTTGCCCTTCTAAATTACTGGTACAACATTAGCTTTCTTCCAGTTCTCTAGAACTTCCCCCATATTCAAAGACTTATTAACAGTCCAGGGCTTCTCAGTCAGCTCTTTAAAACTCCTGTAAACCAGCTATGTAAAATGCCAACCGAAAGCCACCACTTAAATTTATCAGAAAATTGTGTTGTAACAGCAAACCTCTAGCTCAGCAAAACGGCATCCTCTGCCTTTCTGTAAATACAGAGCAAAGTACTCATTAAAAACAGTCATTTTGCTGTTAGAAGCAATTCTTCCCATTCTCTTCCAACCATGAACCAATACCACTGCACAGATGCTTTTCCTTCCTAACCTCCATGGAAGAGACACTCCTTAACTCTAGAGTTGTGCTTCTCCTTGTGTCTCCTTTCACAGCCTCTCCCCTTCCTGCCTTCTGGAAGAGACTTTCCAAATCTCTGCAGCTGAGGGCAAGGAAAGCACAGCTCCCACTGAAGAAAGGTGTTACAGGGTCTCAGAGCACTCACCCATGCTGCAAACCAGCAAAGCACCAAGCACTGTGGGTTTATGAGCAGCTCTTCGCAGCTATCAATTCATGTGCTTGATGATTTGGCCAAGAGACACTCTGCCTGAGGAGTCCTCCTCTGTCATTGCTAACCTTACTATACATTTTACACTTGCTATAGCCAGTAACTCAACAAACAGGCAATTGATAACAATCCCAACAAGTCCTCAAGAAGTCAGCACTCACAAAAGCAACTTCTAGGCATATGGGCCAAAAAATAAACCATTTCTCAGTTGCATCCATTTCAATGTGCCTGAGAAGTGCCTGAGAAGCACTCAGAGCTCCTCCTCCCACCCCAAAGGCAGAAGGAATTGTTAATTCAGAGGAGACACAAAAAGCTATTAGCAAATCTTTGTTTGCTTAAGATGTGTCTATTTCTTGTTGCCAAATATTAACAAAAACATCCTAGTGCATGTTTTCTCTGTCAGATTTCACCATGTGAGTAGGTGACCTTAAAACATATGTGTATTAACAGTTTGCTTCCAACTAGGAGTATCTACAGAGCAATAAAGGCTGGGCCTGGAAAAGGCCAGCTCTGCACACAGCCATGGTACCCCCAGCATGGTCACACCGGGCTCCCCAAGGTTCCGTCAATTCTGTTTCCTAATGCCCAGAGGAGGAAAGTTGCATTCCTCCACATGCAACATTCAACTCTTGCCTTTCATAAAATCTCCCCTGGACTTCAGCAGGCTGGTTGTAGCTTATTAGCTGCAGCAGCTTTCCTTTTCACGTAAATCTTGACCCACAGCCTCCTGCTTTCTGCACCTATCTCTCCACTGGTGCCCCTCGCCCCTGACATGAAGCACTCTCTGCTATTTACATCCTCAGCATCCAGCTCCAACGATGTAGCTCAGGTTCTGCACCTCAGCCCTAACCCACGGGACCCTGTGGATCGACATGACAGGCACATAAGGAGAAGTGGCAGACAGGACGGTGGCTCTCTATCGAGATGGTTTAGGGGGATATATGAAATGTTACAGCATTCAAACAATGCCTCCTCTGCTTTCTGCTGCCCTCCCACAAGGCTGAGCTAATCGAAGTGAAGAACACGATAAACTCTCTGCCCCGAGTCAGCTCTACACTGACAGTTCACCAGAGATACAAGATCGCTCAGTGACATTAAAAATGTCAGCAAACACCGATCAGGCTTGACGGAAGGGATGCATTAGCAGGCTGGGGGGCCACAGGGCAAGGTAAAACTTCAGCAAATGCAGTCATGTGCACAGGCAGCTTTTCTCCTTTTGTCCTCCACAGAAAGCTTTTTCACAGACCCCAATACACTGTGGCCACCAACACATCAGTCAGGTGTGGATCTCATCACCACCTGCACACCCAGATCAATCCAAAAAGGTTTCCTTGGGCAACACAAGCATGGCAGCTAGCAGGGGCTGATTCCCATCTTCATCTTGCCTGAGAGGACAGTCTTGGATACTCTGTAAGAGGACTGGGGGCACAGGGTGCTCACCTGGACTGCTCCTGCAGCACAGAAGTGACAACAGAAGGAGTTTACTGGAGAATGCACCCCGGGAAAGATTGTCTCACCACCTCAGGAAGAGGAACTGCTGAGCTCTGGAGCATCCCATACTTTGGCAGAGGCTGCACAGACAAGAACTGTTTCTTTAGATGATACAAAACAGAGACAAAGAGGAGCTGAAGCTGTGTGGGCACAGGCAGAGGGAATCTGGAACATATTTTGTTGCTACTGCACTACACACAGGTACACAAACCCATCTGTCCCATACACACACTTCCATACGTAACCCCGCTCTTCTGGATTGCCATATATTTGCAGGAGCAGTTCCCTAACTCAGTAGGGTCCTCTTGGTGTCACTGCTCACAAGCAGAGACCCAAAGGACAGACAGCAGATGCAGCTGGGGCCATCCTGCAGGAAACTGCTTTCAGTCACACATGCCATTTACACTCACATGAACTGTCTTCTCAGCAACTGAAACATCCAAGTCTCTGCGTTATCCATGACCTAGAAATTAGCAGTTTCACACCACCCCCTCCCCAACACCTTCGCTTCATGGATCAGGTCAGAGGCAGACTGAGCCTAGGAGGTATTTCCAAGTCAGGAATGTGCCAGAGGGAAGGGAAAAGGGGCCACCTGAGCTATGCAGGGAAGAGCAGGGAGGCTAGATATCTGTCCAACCTTATTTGCCTCACACTGGGAGCTCACTCAAAAGAGTCTGAGGTCCCACTGGGTCCTGCTTCTTGGCCAGAATTACTTATCTAGGCTGGAAATCCTCTTGTGAAAGCACACAGGTGGTTCCCCCACAGGCATCCCCAGAGAACAGGGCAGTGAATAGCATGAAAAGATCCTCAGCTGAGGTAAGAGCAAGCCCCCGGGGATGCAGCTCTTTAGCCACAGGCCAGGAGAGGTCCTTGCTCTCTTCTTCAACCTGGGTCACCTCCCAGACAGGCACAGAGACCCTGGTACCACCCTGTGTCACGGGGCATCAGATATTAAAGAGTCAGGAAAACTTCTGATTTTTAAGGGTTTAGAGGGGTTGGAGGAAGATGAACATTTCTCCCAGACATTCCCTTCCCGCATGATCTGAAGGAGACTGAAGCCTTACTTTCCAAGTAGCACATCTGCAGAGGGAGACAACCCCAACCCATGTGCCCTCATCCTACATGGACAGCCTGCAGCCCCTTCAGAAAGCTGGGCAGGGGAACACTTCCCTGCAAGAGCTTCCCTTCTCCTCCTGCCTTTAGCTCCGTGCTTGGTACTTCACAAACGCTCACCACCCCTCAACTTAGCACCACTGTATTTGCTGATGCACAATACGTGAAAACCCATCTTGAAGAACTGCCACTTGCCTGGATGTCCACATTAGGATGAATCCCAACTCCTAACATGCTAAATCCAGGCGCCTCAAACTATGGGAAAGAGCCACAAGTCATTCATCCTGAGGCCCAGAGGAGGAGCACAGCTGGATCAACCTACTTCTTAGTGAACATCATGGTACATAAGGATTTTTTTTTTAAATATTATTATTCTGCAGCCATCAACCTGCTGGTTATATAGCTGCTATCCATTCACCGGAAGTTTAGTGAACTTCAAATGGCGATCATTAATGGTCACTGAACTGCAGAATGCCCCAATGTGCTTTCAGATTTCATTTACCAAGGACCAGCAATCAGCCAAAAGATTTGCTCTGACAGCAGGGAAATACAAGACCCTTTGACAAGTTCAGCCGGGAATGTGCTGCCAGCATCCCTTGTTAAGTTCATGTTCTACCCTATTTGACGGAACAGATCATGCAAATTGTCCTTCTGCGGCCGCTCAGCCTGTCACTCATGCTTCCATTTAAAACAGTAAATAAATAAAAGAACAAAAGAAAATCCCACAAGTACAACAAGCTGTTTACAAGCAAATCCCACTTACCGAGACCTCTAATTATTAGGAAAAGGTGCAGAAAACCAAATAGAACATTAGATTGGGTGGGGGAAGGGAATCATACTCATCCAAAGGTTTAACCAGGAGGGCCACCTCAGCTTCTCTTGTGCACAGCTCCCAGCACCCCCTCCTCACCCTGCTACTGCTTGTAATCACACATTCTTTTCTTCCCACTTTGATTTGTGGCTTACAGCACCACCACATTTTTCTGTGTAGATGGAGAAGCTCTGCCAGGAGACCCTGTGGATGCACAGCAGGCTGCTCTTTAACCACCCAGAGAAGGGATGGAGCGACACAAGACACCAGACAGTAAAGTCCAAGGCATTTTGCTTTGCAAAGTGGCCACTGGTTTCTTAGGTGAATGTGCTGCTGGAACAGCTCCCCTTCCCCACAGCACAAAGGGAAATACTGATTTTTATTTGGGAGTATTTCCACATGTTTATCAACCAGAATGTGATCTGAAGGGAACTGAGCTCCTATAAGTCTTATATGGCTGCAAAACAAAACAGAGTCAGCAACACTGGGGCCAACAGAACCTTCACTGAAGAGGGGTCTCAGTGTCCCACTATTATGCAGGGACACCACACTGTGCCTGCCACAATGGGATTCTCCCCAGCTGCAAAACACATCCCATCAAGTACAGTAAGACTATTAGAGGAGATACAATAGGGAGCCGGAGGACTAGCTCAGTCCTGCTTCTGAGAAAATAAACTCATTTCAATGCAAAACAGCAGTAGTTATTAGACACCTCCTTACAGAGGAAAGGAGAAGGACAAGGGGAGGGGGCAGAGAGGGAGATGGGAACCATGGCAGTTTGCACAAAAGTACCTTTTTCAGATTAATCCACTGTTTGAAGTAATCAGCAACCGGCAGCCCTAAGTACTGGCATTGTCCTGGTAACCTGTAAGAGAGAAGAGAGAGCAGGTTTGATTCAATCAGTGTCCTGACAACACAAACTCTGTTTTCTTAAGTGCATTTTGTTCTGAGATGGAAGAGACTCTCAAGTCTGCTGTAACACGCTGCACAACAGGCAACCATAGCTCTTGGCAAAAAAACCCAACAATCTCATGAGAGCAGAGCTCAGCTGAAGATTTGTGTACGTCCAGCCACATCCAGGCTGCTGGCACCTTCCAGACTGAACATTTTGAACAGGAGCTGTGTGCAGATGCAGCATGCAACTCCCCTCCACAGTGGAGAACACACAAACACGACTGGAGTGCCCGGGCATCCTTAGTTAAGTGAACTCACCACAAATCCCTGCAGAACCATCCTGCTCAGCCAGTGGCTTACAGGGCAGACAGAAGGACTGACAACTCACCTGACATGCCCTGGTGCTTTTTCACTTGGCCTTTATGGTTAAAACCCCAGATGAGACATGAGGGAGGGAAGGAGGCAGCAATGCATTCATTTTTTGGGTAGTAATGCTGCAGGACCAACTTTTTAGAGCTAAGAAAGCAGAGGCTGCTTTCCAAGCAAGTGCTTGGAAGAAGAGAGCAGTCACCACTCTGAAGATGCAAGGTGCTGCACGCTGTCTCACTACAGGTTTGAGCACTGCAGCCAGAACTGTGAGCACACGTATGGAACCTCTCCCTTCCCACAGCGAGCTGCTGGAATAGGGTTCACAAGACCAAAGGAGAGGTGGATTGCCTGGAGGGACAACAGAACCCCAGGATCTGGAACGCTGTTTCTCCCACACTGTGCCAGCCCCTCAGAAGGGAAGGGAGAGTGGCAAAGCCATGCGGCTCCAGCCAAGCCTGTGCAGGGAGAGGAGTTATGGGAGTTTTCCCTGGCTGGTTTGATCTGATCAAGAGTAATTGATGGATCTTGTTCATTCACATACTGCTGAGCACGCCTGGGGCACTGGTCACAGGATCTTTAACTGAAGCAAAGGAACATCCCAAATAAATATGTCAACTAAATAAATGACTAAATTAGACCAGTTTGTGCATGTTAAAATCCACAAGCTCAGAAAATCAGCTTTTGCAAACAGAGGGGGATGGGGATTCTCACAATTTCCCTGGGCATCTGGGGGCTGTCATGGGAGGTTGTAAGGGAGGAAGGAAAAGCTGCGAGTGCCAGCATCCCAGCTCAAACATCCCAACACAGACCATGTTCAGGGCAAAATCTTCTCCCATTCTCCATAGCGGAAAGAGTGAATAATCCAGACTGAACTTCAGACTCCAGGCTGAAATTCAGGAACAAGCTCTGGTCAGATGTGGATACAAGCTAGATACACTGCCTTGAGCTGGGGTGCACCATCAGCACCTCATGCAGTACCTGAGTGCTCAGCCCAGCTCCAAACCCTCTGGAGAACAGAGCAGCGTCTCTTCAGCCCTACAAGTAGTTTCTCAATAAGAAGATGAAGGAGAGACACAGATAAGGCACCTGCAGATAATGTGAGACTCAGGGCAGTGCAGTACCAGAGCAGTTTGGTCATGGTGTTGCCTCCATTTCTATGGGAAGAAAAGGAAGGAAGCTGGCAAATATTTCCAGGGCAATCTCTGGGGAATATGAAACCAATGGAGCCAGTACACATTGGGCCTCAGCAGTGTACTGGGTTTGTGAGCCCTGCTTAGGCTAAGAAAGGAATAGACTTTCTGTGCCAAAACCAAATGCCTCGTCCTGAAAAGATCTACGTGTCATCATTTAGGAGCAATTATTTAAGTCATACAAACACATTTGAATAAGGAGGTCTAGAGGAACCTCTCTGAAAATAGGAAGCCTGTCAAAAGCATGAGCTTGCAAGCAGCAGGGCTACAACGATTTGCAGGGTAAGCAATGTGACTTGACAGCACGGTCTCATCTCTGGGTACGGCTCATCTGACGCCAGCCCCATCGTGCTGAAATAACCACCTGGAGTCACTCCTCGCAGTCACACAGCCGTCACATAAAGAGCAGCCCAGCCCATGCATTTTACAGCCATTACACGTGTGTCCATGACACCCTGCAGCTGAACACACCCCACCAGCCCCAACCAGCACGCTAAGAAAACTCTTCCTCCAGGAAAGCTGCTTCCTATCGGTGCCCAAATTAAAAAAAGGTCACAAGAAAAGGAATAATTTAAAAAAATTGGCCAGTCTAGTGCGGACATATAAACAGCTTAACCTCTCCTTGCACTGCTCACATTCAGCAGAGGATGATGACAGCAGTTTGCAAAAGGTGTGTTGCTAAAAGCTGGGTTTCTCCTCCCAGCCCGAAAGGTTTCATTAATAGAGGTCCCAGCCTACCTCCAGTCAGAGGAATAATCATCTTGCTTAGCATTTGGATAGGGCCCAGAAGAAGCGAGTACAGCATCGTTCTTGTTAGCCACAGGAATTGACAGCTAACCACCCAGTGCAATGAATGACATCTAAAGCCTTTCCATCCCTGTGGGACCAAAAGGCCCAGCAAACTGGACAGTCTGGTTCTGCTTCCACCCTGAGACTGATGGCAGAATGCCCTGGGCACTGGACAGTGGGTCTTTAATTGGAGAAAATAAATGCTCCAAATAAATATGTCAACTAAATAAATGACCCATTTTTGCAAACAAGTAACAACCCCAGAAACTGCCTGTGAAGCCGTGTGACCTAAGGACATTCCCCCTCCCCCTCTGTGTTTGTGCTCCCCTCATTTCATGTTAGCACCAGAGAGACTTCACAAAGTTTATCAAGCACTAGAAGATCTATGCTCAGGCTATAACCTGGATGGGCTGTCAGCAGCACAGACCAAAGCATCAGTCTATTCTCCGAGCTGGAAGATGGAGGCCTGGTGGCTCCAGACCAGCAGGGATACAACCACTCAAGTGCTCTTGCCCTTAGGACTGTCCTATGGGTCTGATCTAGTCTGGGTAACGCAGTGTTCCCAGCACAGGGAACCAGAGGCTCTCACTGCACAGAAACCAGATCTCCAGCTGGCTACAGGAAGGAAAACACCCCTGCAATGCCTGTTCCCCAGCTCCAAGACTGTCAGTGGCAATGGTCTTCCCCTCCAAAACCTGGTGACCAGGCAGGGGTTTCTTCAGCATCTCCTCCAGGCTGAAGTGAACAAGACACATCTGGGGCTCTCTGGGGAACAGAAGTGCTAGGGCCTGTAAGGAATGGCTAGGACCATTTATCAGGGCCACCATTCACTTCAGCAGCTCATTTAGTAAACACGCTCTTATGCCCAGTATGGCTTCTCGCTCTTGCAAGAGTCAGCCTTGCTCAGTGGGGGCAGCTGTGCTTGAGCAAAGAGCTCGGGATTCAGCCCTCAGGTAAGGGAGAAGATAAAGGATGGCACATTTCACTGCACTAAACATCCCATGATCCTTCCAGCTTTTGAACGAAGTCTCACTGCTTCCCCAAACACTGAAGCTCTCGCTCCTCAGGAAGGAAGCTGGCCCTCAAAACCAGCCCATCTGCCAAAAACCATGGCTTCAGGTATGACTACACTTGATAAGAGAGAAACTTGAAAATGGCTGTGGGATTTTCCAGCCTTCAATGCAGCTCTGGTAAAGTCTGTCCTCCCAGAAGCAGAGATGTGAGTGTCCAGCCTCTGCCTGCTCCCAAAATACAGGTCCCCTTGAGACAGAAGAGCAAGTGGCAGCAGGTAGTACCACCCAAGCAAATCCAAATCCTCCTTGGACTGTGGTCTGCAGTGGCAGCTCTGCACCATTTTCAGAGAGGCTTTATCACCCCAGGTTCTGATTTCTATCCAGCCCCGCTCCTCCACTCTGCAGGGTAAATGGAGCCTGGAGATGAACGGGATGCAAATGGGAGGCGAGGTGACATGGCTGCATTTCTCCCGTTGAAGCCAGCTCTCTCCAAGGCAGCAAGAACGCACAGCTCGGCGGTGATAAACGGCCTTGCTTTAGTTATCACTTTCCTTAAGTTAAGGAGAGCAGCCTAGTGATGGATGGGCTGGAATTCGGTTATCAGGGAAGGCTGTCAGCCAGAGTTGCCTATCTCCACACACATTTAGCAGGGCGTCATTATGCGATGGCATGGAGTTAAAATATGACCAAGGGTATTGAAAGAAAAAGAACAGGATTAAAAAAAAAAAAAGGCAAATTGAGCTACAATAAAGGAGCATGAGGCAAGAACGTTATCGTACTAGTGACACCTTTTATCTCGGTCTGGTTAGCTAGAGCAGGGCACAAATTGGTCCTTCCTCCACTATTGTATCCTCTTGTACAAACAGAGGCAGATAAAATGTGTCACCAGTGCGATAGCATATCAATTTAACCCTAATTATCTAGGGGGTCAAACTAAGAAATAGGGGTTTCTCATTTCAACAGGTTCCTCTGTCTCTGCTCAGAGCCACCACATTAATATGGAAGGGGGAGGGGCAGCCGTAATTGATTTCCATCACTCAGGTGGTCCTAAGTATAAAAAATTAATGCTTGATTCTCCCAACTAATCAGAGCTGGTTAACGTCCATCTGCTTCTGGGTTCAGGATGTCAGGAGACAAAGAAATTGGGCCACTTTCTACACACTGGGTGTGTTGATATTGAGCCAGTTAAAGAACAAGTTCCTCTACGGGAAAGATAAAGGGATGTTAAATCTTGTTTTTTATAGACCTGGTCTCAGCCTTCTGAAAAATCCATGCCCTGAAGACCTTGAGTTGTAAGAGATGCAGAACGTTTTAATTGTGTCCCGCCCAACCCCACTGCACCAGGCTGCAAAGAGGGCAGCCAGGCTCCTGCTTTGGAAATCCTTCACTGAAGGAGGGCTGGAAAACCTGAAGAAAGCTGCTTGGATGCTGCAGAACACAACAGCAACAAGGTGATAACCAAAGAGAGGAGCTGTCAAACCATCCCAGCCTGGCACCATAGTTCAAAGCAAGGCTGGTCAAGCCATGACAGAGGGACAAACCCCCCGCCAGACCTCTGGCACCCCAGTCACAAGCTTCTCAGCCCCACAGTCCTGCCAAGCAGCTGGAGGAGCCCACCTGCCCTTGTTTCCCTCCACATAAGCCTTTGCCGGGTGACTGCACCCTGCTCTCACCATGGCATCATCCCTCTCTGTCCCCCACCACTCCAGGTCAAACCACCCCTGCACGGCTGTACTTAAAATTCACAAGCAGTAGCTGTGGAAAGACAATACATTTGGAGAGGGTCTGAAAAGCCATGGGCTTCCACAGAAACCCTGAGACAGGTCCCACCTCCCTCCCTCTTTGCTTTCCTTCCACCCTCTCAGTTCTCTCAACCAGCCCCAAACTTGTCACAGTGCAACAAGCCTATGAGCCGCACATCAGCTTTAAATATCAGCATGCGTGAAGCAGGGACATGAGAGCAGGGAAGTGGGAACAGACAGAGCAAGCCTCCATCGCCTGTCAGGAAACACTAATGAATTTCAACACCAGCAGCCATAGCCTCAGATGGGCTGGTGAGAGGAGGAGATGGAGTTACAGCGAGGAGCCTTTGCAGGAGCAGCCTGCCTTTTTCAAAGCCCCCTCTGTTAATAAATGTCATTGCTGAGCGGGCTGCAGCAGTCCTCGAGCTGGGATGGGGTGGGTCGGGGGAGAGACAGGCGACTGACAGCACTCCGGATGCCTGGGCAGCACAGCCTTTTCTTCTGCTGCATCCTCAGACAGGAGCCAGGAAAATGAAGCAGATGGGACATCGCTGTTGGCATGAAGCTGTCTTCTATTAAGGTGCCAGTACCTAAATAACAACCTCCACAAGGAGCCATGAGTGCAACACCCCCCAGTCCCGTTCACGGGGATGGATGGAGGCTCTACAGGGAACAGTTCCTGGGATGGGCAGAGGGATGCAGAGACACTCAGACACACTGCCTGCGGTTCCCAGCAGCAGCAAAGGGTTACGGAGCAGCCTGTCCCTTTGCTAACACAAATGCATTCCCGAGGCAGCACAGGAAGGAGCATCCAGCACAGGGCACCGCACGGCAGCCGCACCGATGCACAACATGAAGGTCAATGCAAGTCTTCTTTACAAATGTCAACCTGTCATCTCTGGATATTAATGAGGGCTGACCAGCAGCTAAAATGCATCCATGCTCCATTAGTAATAAGAGAGACATGATGCAGGAGAAGAGCATACACCACGGCACGTGGAGGCACCAGTGGATCTTGCAGGGCCCGGGGAGGTGTGGTGATGCACAAGATAACCAGTGCCACTCCAGCTGCCCAGGAAGGAAAGCAGTCACCACACACTGGAATGGGTGTTATCTTTTTGCATCAATCTTTAATTGGATTAGTGTAATGAGGCCAAAAAACCCAGGCTAAGCAGTGACACTAATACCTGGCACTTTCAGACCTTTCTTTTTTTTCCCAGGATGTCCATTCTGGACAGCACTGCTCTCTCTCTCTACCAGGCATATTCCTGCCTAGGAAGCTTACAAGGCAAGCTGCAAGCCTTGGGACTCACAGCAGGAATGCCTGAAATGCCTGAGCACCCATCACATGCTAACAGCCAGATCCCTCCTCCCTAAATTTTTGCTGGGTACTAAGAAATTTGGGAGAACGTAAACACCTATGCTTTCCAAGCAGCGCAAAAGGCTGTTACCCCAGAACACAACCAGAGCAATGTATACACCAGGAGAACAATTCCACCACAAAAAAGCACACAGGGCAAGTGGCTCATCGTGACTCGCTCGTCCTGCAAAGCACGGTGTGCCTTCCACCGCCATCAACCTTAATGAAACCTGAAGACATTTAACACCATGCGAGATCTGGCTCTTTTATGGGTATCTGTCTGTGCGTCAGCTAGATGCTGGCAGAGATGCTATCTCAACATTAAAAGCAAGGCTGTAACACAGCAGGTATTCAGCCTCCAACAGAAGATGTTCATCAACAATTGCACACACATGATGCTACAATAAATCTATATGCTACCGCTTAACAGCTTCTCTTAAAAAGATTCATAGCTCTATTTACTGGGCCTGATTCTGCTGCAATGCATGTGGGAGTAAATCTGAATCAACTCTACCTCCAGCTAGTAAGCAGCCAGTGAGAGTACAATCAGAATTGAGCCTTTTGATTTTTAAATAACTACTTAATTACCATGCAGGAAACCAGAGCTCGATAGCTCCATGGTTCAGCTGAGGTTAGGAGTGCAGCAGGCAGAAGCTCTGCAATCCTCCATACCGAGTGCTCTAGATCGGTGGAGGGGTAAATGCTCTCACCAGCCCTTCCAGACAGGGAGGACAACTGGGTGGACTTCCCTTTGACATCAGAAATGCATGATGCTGCTCCCAAGGAAAGAGAAACTGGAAAGTCTCCAAGAATGTGGTTGCACCCCCCCCAAGCCTTGGGAACCCAACACTATGAAAAACTGTTAAAAACAGATTTCTATACACAAGCTTGCTGTGACAGTCCTTCTGCTTACTAAATAAAACATTACACAGCATCTTATGAATATCAGTGTACAAAATTGGGTATTGTGTACACCTACCACACAGGCACGTTCTCAGTGAAAGTCACCCATCGTGACCACAGGCTGCAGCAAGCGAACTTCCAACCTGACATCAGGAAAGACTCTTCACCGTGCAGGTAATAAAGTACTGGAACAGATTGGTGGGGGAATCTCCTCTCCTGGAGACCATTCAAACTCATTTGGAGAAGACCCCAAGCAACCTGATCTAAGTTTGAAGTTAGCTCTGCTTCAAGCAGGGGGCTGGATTAGAGATCTTTCTTTAAATTATTCTGTGATTCACGCTGCAGTGCAGCCTGATTACACAGAGCATGTCCTTTCTCCATCTATGTGGTCTCTTATGAAGTCATTCATACAGACACTAATTTAGTAATCGCCTGGTCCTCTGCACACTAGCTGTTTTAAGAGGGAGTGTTCAAACTTCTGCTGCAGAACACTGTGATTACACACTGAGTAAGGGATTGTATCTGATACAATGGATGCACCCACATCACAGTGCATCGTGTCTAAGCCCCCTCAAAAACAAAACATGCACAAAAACTAAGCTAAAATTAAATGTTCTTCTCCTCCCACTTCACAATTCCCATTGCAAAAGTATCTTTCCCCAGGAAATCGGAGCATGCAAGACCTAGAGCAAGGTGCAGCTCTAGAAGAGATGCCCCATCTCAGTTCTTCCTTAGACCTGCTGTGTGACAGGCGGAGGAAACCTTGCCCCCTCCATGCCTGGCCTGTCCAGATCACTTAGTGTATAAACTCTTCAGGACAAGGGCTTCTCTGCTATGAGTCATAAACTGCTTAGTGCCTAATGGTAAAGCCTATAGACGCTTAACATAATACAATCATGCCACTAAAAGGCCATTAGTCTCCAGCCTAAATAGCACTTTTCCAGTCACAAAGGGGACCTGCCAAATTAGGAAGGCAGGATAAGGGACGTGGGTGGCCAGTCAGGTCACTGGACTGGCAGACACCCGACGTGAAGCCCCAAGCAGGATGAAACCCAGCTGAACAGCACGGGGGAAAGCCATGGCAGCTCTAGCAATCAAAGAGCTTTATCTTTTGGGCTTTCTTGAACCACTTGAATCAGCTGAAAGCCCCTGCCAGCCAGGTGAAAAACCTCTCCACCTCCAGTCACGGCTGTATTGCTTGCAAGGGGGACACAGGAGCCCCTCACCCACACAGAGGGTCTCCAGCCTTCTGCATCACCTCTCTTCCCACTCACTGAAGCAGATCATTTATCTTCAAGCAAATATTCCATTCTGTCTGGTGACATTGCTTGAACTCCTCTTCTTTTCTGGCACTGTCTCTGCTATCCTCTGGCACCACATCATCCAGGTCTACTCTCTCAACTGACTCTTGTGATTGCCTCTTCTTCCCTTTCCTCTAAAGGGAAGAGAAAAATCCTGTAAGGAGTCAGTGGGATGGGGTAAACCCCCTCCCCGTCTTCTCTGATGGTACACAACCCAAAATGACACACAACAGATTCACAGGTGCTTGGCACAGCCTCCAGGCTGGCAGCAATGGGCAGCCTGGCACGTCACGTAACAGGGTCTGAGCAGCTTTCTGTGCAGCTGCAAATTGCATCTGCACGAGGGGAAACAAGTTTGTCTTTTCCTTGTGGGGAAGAGACCGCTCCCCAGCTCCAAGCGCAAGCTGCCATTAGTATTTGCTTCACTGGAGAGAAGGAGCAGCGAATCCTCCAGAGCAAAGGACAAGTGCAGCAATTAGGATGCAGGGGCTGTGGGAGCTGTTTAACAGCACGACCTGGAGGTCAGTGCCGTCGACTCCCAGCCCTGCATAAATATTGTATGAGTCGGGGAGAGGGGCTGTTACAGCCACCCTCAGCGCCAACCCTCCCCCCTCCATCGCCACTCTGCATCTAGCCAGAAACACCAGCAACATTATTTACAGATGTGACAGTCAGGAAAATCACTTGAGTAACTAAGGGAATGGGAAAGGCACTCAGTGGAGCAGGCGCCTGGGAGCGGGCTCCCACACGCACCTTCTGCTTCCCCTTGCAGGGTGCTCCTCTGCACGGGTGACTGCCAGAGCACAGCCTGTCCTCACACTGGAGGGTGGAATACCACCAAGAACAAGGAGGGGAAGCTGTGAGCTCCCTGCTCAAAGGCTGTCCAGGGTTTTTATTGTCAATGCTGCTGAAGGATTCTTCAAGTCAGCAGCTGCTTTTCAGTTTCCTACCAGTATCTCTGCTAGACCTTCCATTTGGAGGGAGCTTTATAGCAATATAGTGAGAGGCTTTACAGAGAGCTTCCCCTCAGACTCTGCCCGTGTAGCTCTGCAGAAGGGTCCCTACTCTAACACAGCCACAGTGGCCTCATCCCTGCAGACTCCTCCAGCTGCTGTTTGGTACCAACCACCTTCCTCACCCATGCCCTGTCTGCTGTTTATTCTCTGAAGGATCACCTTCACCTGCAGCTTCAGACAGGCTGGTTGGCACCATTCCTACTGCATCCTGGAAGGACCTCTCGTTCCTCTGCCCATTTTTTTTGCTGGAGGTGCCAGTCAACTGCACATTTGCTATGATGCTCTGCACAAATACAACCTACTTTCAGGTTCACCGAGACTGGAGGCTCCTGAGGACAAGGACACGGGTCATTCTCCAACTGTACCAGCAGTCCACGAATTCCTAGGGACACACTGCTAATAAACATTACTGCCCAGGGCAACACACAAGGGCTGAGAGATAGGAAACACAGCTTGGATGTGCTTCTGCCCACGATGCCCTTCCAGAAATTCCTCTGCTGCTCTGTGGCTGGTTGCTGAATCCAGGGAAGGCAGAAGCCCAGTCTTACCATTCACAGCTTTTCTGAACTCACTGTGCAATTAATGGGCTTAATCATTGATGGCAAAGGCAGGGAAGGGAGGAAAGAAAGTAAAAGCCAACGAGAAGGGAATGATGTGGGGGTGGTGGGTGCCAAAGGTCTCCGAAGATCTTCCCTCAGCCTAGAGCAGAGAAAGAGCCCCTAGCCGCTCTGCCGCTCCCACGGCCCTGCTCTAATGCTCCCTGACATGCCTCTGAAGACAGCGAGCTGTTTGCAGTCACCACCGTGATTTGTTAGTAATTATTTTCACGGTGTCACATTGCTGTCACTCTCTTAACAAAGAGACAGGCAGCCCGAGGCTGCCTGCAAGAAAGAACCAGCAGAGAAAAGGAATTGTCAGGCACCCAGGGACCCTCTTTGCTTTCCAGGTTTCACAACCAGAGTCCTTACCAGCTTCTGAAGAAACTTCTGAGGAGAAGTGGCAAGTCAGAATCATCTCCCATCCTGGTCACAGCAAGAGGAATTAATTACTTAGCCCCCTCCTAATTTCACCTTACCTGTAAATCCAGTGCAAGACCCAGGTGCTTAGAGCCCCTTAAGCCAGCAACTTGCTTCAGGCCTGCAGCAAACACAAAAAAACTTTGGCAATTGATGACTTCTAGCACTCTCCTTGCAAGCTCCAATTTCTTTTCATGTGGTCTTGCCTTTAGACCGTGCTTCTCAAGCACAGCAACCCTGATGACAAACCCCTGCCTAAGCCTATCACCCTGACAAACATTAACCCCGCAGACCGGCCACGTGTGCTCTCCCTGCATTTAATCCTGACACACTGTTGTGCTCCACGTGGCTGTAACATTTCACTTGGCATTTTGCAGTGCCAGGAGACCTCGGCAGCTTCCTCACACCTGAAACACACAGCCTAATGGCTTGCCATCTCTGCTTTCTCATACGCAGTGTGGTGACTTTACAAGAGCCTCCCTTTGAACCACCTCCCATCCATCCAACCATCCATCTCACACCTGCTGCGTAACTGCAGCCATCCACTCTTCAGCTGAGCTGTAA
This sequence comes from Aegotheles bennettii, assembly GCA_013398125.1. Taxonomy (NCBI): domain Eukaryota; kingdom Metazoa; phylum Chordata; class Aves; order Caprimulgiformes; family Aegothelidae; genus Aegotheles; species Aegotheles bennettii. The sequence continues at coordinate 238,808 of VZRW01000182.1, forward strand.
GTCCAAGATAATCACTCCTTTCCCAGTAAGCATGGACCTTGCTTGGGACCCCAAGGAATGGAAGCTATTTTGGCACCTGAAGTGTCACACAATATAAGGATATAGAGATGAAAGACTGAGACACCTGGCCAGCCAGACCTTAAAGTGCTCTTGATCTCTATGCAGAAAGCGAGTGGACTTCCTCCAGAGCAATTCAAAAAGTTTGAGTTACTCCCAGCAGAAGCGTTCTTCCTCTGCCTGCTTACTGACAGCACACGAGGGTCAGTCCCTGCAGCTGTGGGGAGACCTGGGTATTAATTCACGCTCTTAGCACCAGGAGTTTGGAAATATTAAGCCTCACAGTCAAAGCAAAACCCTCCTGCAATTAACTGCATGGAAGAGCACTGACTCAGAGGGCAGCTCCTTTTCAGGGGTCCTTTTAATAACCAAGAAATGGCACATACATGCTGTGAAGAATTAGGATCACCACTGGGAAGCTAAATGGTCCATAAAATGTAACAGTTCTCTTCAGAGCTGGGAGCACAGCGAGCTGGACGAGAGGTCCTGGCAACCTCCCACCAGCCTCCCTCCTCTGCCTGGTTTGCAGGGGACACACGTGATCCAAGCAGGGACAAGGAGCTGAACTCAGCCAGTGCCCAGGCATCTCCAGCACATGGGCCAAGAGTCAGCACCGAGATCTGCTCAACACCCAGATGGAAAAAACAAAGCAGGGAAATTAGAGATGACAGAGGGAAAACAAAGGGTGTCCCAGAGTGTAGGTGCTGGGCAGAGAGACAGCCCCACTCAAAGAGATGCAGACAAAGCTGCTGGGACCAAGGTAGGACAAAGTCTGGGCAGCTTGAGCTTCCCACACACAGCCCTGCGAGCACATCACACTGCTTCCTCACTCTTCTTCCCCACAACTCCTCTCTTCTGCTCTTTCTTCTAGTACTACCTCCATGTGTCTGACACCATTGCTAACATGTGGTCTAGAGCAACCTTTGAGCACAAGACACCACGGGGTGCCAGGCTGAGGGCAGCACCCTGGCCAAACACACAGAAAGAGGCAACTTCAACATGGAATGGACTCAGCTCATAAAGTCAGTCTGCAGCTCTGGCACCCTCCCGAGAGTCCTGCACACACCCAGACACCCACTCCTCAGGACACCGAGAGTCGCTGGACAAGGTGTAAGAGAATACGCTGGAGGGAAAATACCAGGGATGACCTCAAGATGGCCCAGTAGGTCTTTGCCAGCCAGAAGCTTCAGAAGGAAAGGGACTGAACCCATCCAGGAAAATGGCTCCCAACAGGGTACAAACATGCAAACAAAATAAAATGCTTTCAAGAAAGCTACCTACTTACACAAGGCTGGAATAGAGCAAATTAAAGGGGAAGGATGCTGCTCCCAGGCTAGCAGTATTTTTCAAGCAGAGCTCTCTAAGCAGAGAAGCCACGAGAGCACCACTCCCAGCCAAGCCACTGGGAAGGCAGCACTGGTGCCAACACACAACTGCTTTGCTTTGGCCGGGAAGTAATAAGAGCTAAGATCCAAAGGGAGACAGCTGACATTTTAGCCTCAGCAGGAAACACTACAGCTGTCTAACACTAGAAAAATTAAGCTTTTTGAAGCAATAAAGAAAATTCACACTTTGTGAAGCTAATCCTATTTTTCACACGTGGCAGACAACAACACTCAGATGGCAAACAGCCCTCAGTGGTTTATCCTCTGCAGTCCCCAAGCCAACCAGCTTCTCAGTTCCCCGGGGCACAGGATAACCACGATGTTGAGTTGCTATTAGAGGGCTCACTCATACAGACAGAAGCCAGGGTATGCTTTTTACCAAATATCCATTACAGACCCATTGATTCCAAAACCATTTTGCCCGAATCCATTATAACACTGGACACAGAATTCACCTTAGCAATTCCTGCTGCAGAGGGAATTATGGTTCCTTACTGTATGAGCAGATGACACTGAGCCCAATGGCTTGCATTCAGTTCAGCATGAGTTTCCAAATGCAGCTTGAGTTAAGTTACCCAGAGATGGAAAATTCAACTTCTCCATTCATTACCCCATCCCAACGGTTCAGTGCTGGAAATTAAGTACTTGATGCAACACCTGTCTTATTCCCCCTATGCTGTAGATTTATTCCAAGTTTCTCCACCATCTTTCACGCTGCTTCCAACTTCTTTGGTCCTAATTCCCAGGCAGCAGAGTCCGTGCTCCCCAGAGTGCATCGGGCGTCACAGCTCAATAAATCTGTGGCCACTACAGCCCTGACTATGACAAATGTCTTTGCTATGATGCACCAGACAAGTAGCAGACCTGGAGGTGATAGTCCATTGCATGATGATCCCTATGCACAGATCTCACGTCCACAGCTTAACCCAAAGGCATTCCCAGAGTCACACATCTCAGACAACATAACCTGCAGAAGCTCATCCAACCAGTGGATTTCAAACAAAGGCAAGAACAGAAGACAACCAGGGAAACTTCTGCAGAAGGATAACAAAAGTCAAGTGTGCTATATTCATTTTAAACAAAAGTGTACAGAGGGGGAATTGTAAAATCCAAAATTTATTTTGTGTAAGTGATATAATTTCCTTTTAAAAAAAAAAGCTGGACTGCAGGGTCACAGAAGTGAATGGGGTCACTGCTACTCCCTGTAAGTGCTAGAGAAGAGCATGCTCACAAGGCTGCCTTGCTTAGCTCTGGCAAAGCACTTTAGGATGTAATTACATGAACGACTCCATCAGCAAAGCTGACTCGAAAGGTTCCTGACCCTGGATGCTCAGTCACATCCCTGCACTGTAGTTCACACCACACTCCTCCTTCAGCCAATGTAATCGTGTGAAGAGATACACTATGGGCTCAGTCAGCAAAATTATCCCCACTAAAAACAACAACAAGCTAATCCAAAGATCTTGGTTGGAAAGGAATTGTTTTATTATTTTTAAACACAAGATTACTATTTTATCTTTCCGTTACCAACTATTGCTTGTTACTCTCAAAGCCACCTGTGCTGGTTTTGGCTGGGAGTTCATTTTCTTCATAGTAGCTACTATGGGGCTATGTTTTGGATTTGTGCTGGAAACAGCATTGATAACACAGGGATGTTTTCATTACTGCTGAGCAGTGCTTACACCGCATCAAGGCCTTTTCTGCTTCTCCCCCCACCTCACCAGTGAGTAGGCTGGGGGTGCACAATAAGTTGGGAGGTGACACAGCTGGGACAGCTGGCCCAAATGACCAAAGGGCTATCACACACCATATGATGTCATGCTCAGCATATATAGCTGGAGGAAGAAGGAGGAATGGGAAGTTCGGAGTGATGGCTTTTGTTTCCCCAGATAACTGTTACCTGTGACAGAGCCCTGCTTTCCCGGAGATGTTCAAACACCCGCCTGCTGATGGGGAGTAGTGAATAGAATTCCCTGTTTTGCTTTGCTTGCATGTGCATGGCTTTTGCTTTGCTTAAACTGTCTTTATCTCAACCCACGAGTTTTCTCACTTTTGCTCTTCTGATTCTCTCTCTCATCCCATCAGGGGGGAGTGAGCAAGTGGCTGCGTGGTGCTCAGTGCCAGCTGGGGCTAAACCACAACATCACTCTCTGAACACATCTCCTGCCCTGCTGCCACTCAACCAGCCCACCCTACATCTTCTCCTGCCTCTCCCCGTGGCTACCAAGTGGTCCACACTCACTCCATTCAAGTGGCTGTCTGCAATTTCTCCCCCAGGAAGAGACTACCAACCCCCTCCCAGGTCCTGTGATAAAGAACAGCATGCACAAGGGACACTACCACCACCAAACCTTCTTCACTGATGACCTAAGGCTGATCTCAAACCAAGCCTCTAGGAGAGAAGGCTGGAAAGACCAATCCATTGCCATGCTTGGAGCCAGTCCAAGAAGGCAAGCATCCCCCCAGCTTGTGTAACTTGCAAAGAAAGAATTAAAAACAGTAAGATAAAATTAAGCAATGGTATAATTTACTGCTCAGAATTTACTAATATGCAACCTAGGAAGAGCACCAAGGGCTATAAACATTTCAAGACACTTCACTGTGTTTTATCACTATATTAGAGAGTACTTGCCTTTTAACACTTATTTAAGAAAATAAAAAACTTCTGAGCAGTAGCTGGCTGTAAAGACGTAAATTAGCATGTTCTGATCAGCCACAGTAACTGCACTACCAGCATCTTCATGTCAGAAGCACACGGACCAAAGCCTACATGCATTTTTACCTACATTCAATGCATTTGCAGAACGATCCAAAACTGGAAGGAGAAGGATTAACTGGTGCTCTCGACATTAAGGCGCAGGTCTGAGACTCAGCAACATGTGGCTTCAGCAGCTTTCTGTGCCTCTGCCTGCACAACCATAGGCTATCACTTAACCTCACCACACCTCAGCTCTGTAGCTATGAACACACAGTAAAAACTTTGGTTGCCAAGTTTAGTTCACATTGTGCTTAAGAGCCAGCAAACTGGTTCCATACACGGAAGGAGGCAATTAGACATTTCAGAGGAGATAAACCACAGTAAAGAGCTTACATTGCAAGGGCTCAACCCTGGCAGACAAGCACCTTCTTTTCCACCAAAGCCATCTCCTGCAGTCAGCGGCTCCCGCAGCCCTTTGGAGGCACGTTACCCCCATCACCCAATGCCACAGCAATGCAATTTGCTTAATGACTAGTGGCACTTCCACCCTAGGTGCAGGATGAGATCCAAGCACTACAGCAGAGTACACCAGATATCTGAATCCATCCCTGAAGCTGTTAAAGTTGGAGGATAGCTCCTTGCAACAGGCTAAAGGAATCCTCCTGCTGAGCACTCGGAGGCCCGAGGACCGTGTGCCTAACGAGGCTGTATCCCCACTCATATTTTAGCTTGGCAGGTCTGGTGCTCCTTTCATCTTTTGCTTCAGGTATCTCTCTTTAATTAATAACATTTCTGTGTCGACACAGGGAACTTTCCACCCAGAATGAATGGTCCTCTCTCATTAGAACCACAACTTGTCATGATGTATTCAAGAGCAGGAGCGTGATTCATTCCCTTGTCTGGGAACGAGAGGTGTTGCTGGGGGGGGACAGGACACGGGGGGGAGAAGAGTCTCTGTAATGAGTGACTGATATTTGCTGCAGTAGATATGTGACTCCGTCGGTTTGAACTGCCTTGTCAGGACAAGCCTTCAGAAAGGTGATGTTCCTACTCAAGAGCTTTTCCTCATTAAAGAAATTGCATCTTAACAGGAGGGAAGGGGAGGGGTGGCAGGAGAGCTGCTGTCTCCCCGATTCCAGCTTGGTTCACACACACCGGCACTGAGAGCCAGTTGATCCAAGAGGAGCCAGCAGAGGATCAGCGCTCCACTTCTGAGCCCTCTCATGTAACAGGCTCTCTCCAGCAACAACCAAATCTCTCCAACAGAGAGAGACTCTCCTGAAGGCACACCACACCCATGACAGAGCCTTTGGTGGCATGGCCAAGGAGCTCGACTCATCCTGAATGTCCATGAGCCCTTCCCAGATGCTTGGTGTCCTCTTCTGGGCACCCAGCTCCTTATGACTAGTGCTTCCTGTTGCCAGAGGGAAACCAGATAAACAGCCCTGTGATCTTCCAAGAAAGCTCCAATGTTCAAGAGAAATCAAGTCTGTAGCCACACAGTGCCTCATTCCTTGAAGATCCCCAAGCCAAGCATAGGCTTCAGAGGTCCCAAGGTTCCATCTTGAAACCTGCAGACTCAGATACTGCTAGACACCATCCACAGAGAGCAGTACCTTGACAATCACTGTTCCTCTGATGCTTTCTTTGAGCTAGGAGTGCTACACATATTGCAACTCCTGGCTCTGACAAGGCTATTTCCCCACCTTCTCTCCACATCCACCACTGACAGGCTTGTAGATTCCTCCTCTTTGTTCCAGCTATTCCAGCCCCAACCAGCTTGCTCACCCCACTGTGCCTCCCAGTGCCCTGGCACCTACCAGTGGCACCTGCTGGAAGCACTCACAGTAGACAGGTCTGTCCAGAAGATACCCTGGCCTCAGCTCTTCAACAGCACACACAGAGAGAAGCCAAACTAAATTCCTAGGTCATTGCTGGAGAAGCCAGGAACAAGGCTGCATGGTCTCCCGCCAACAGCTGAGCTAAGGACAACAGAGGATAGATACTCCTAACCACACGAGACACTGGGTAGGAGGACAGCAGCTGTCATTACTAAGGAAGCTGAGTCAGGAGTTAGGAATGGACCTGCCCTAAGTTTCCGCTCTCTAAGCCAGGAAGCGCTGCACTCACCTCATTGTCCTGAATTCCTCTGGAGCCCAGTGGGGTTTCTACCATGCAATGCTTCCATGAACACACTCCAAATGTGGACAAGCAGCATCACCTCCCCTCCCACCGCCCCAGTGCCTTCTGTGCCCAGCACGTGGTCTCGACACGGTAGCGAAGGGCACCAGCCACACCACAAGCCTTGTAGGGAAGCACGGGGTGATTCCCTGGAACACTTCCTAAATGTTCCACATCTCTGAGGCTCTGTCTCCCTGTCTGAGTGGCCTTGTTTCAGCTCTATGCCTTCCCTCTTTAAAAAGAGATGCTCAGTTCTGCTTTGCTAAACCCTATTTGGCAATGTGTCTAAACACAAGCAAACTTAATTAGTTCAGGAGGGAGACTCGGCATTTGTGGTGACGGATAAAAGTAATGGGAAATGAGACAAGTCAGAGCTGGCAGGGAGTCCTCACTCAAGCCTCATTCACTGGCACCATGCTAATCAGATGTGACGCTACACGCTGCAGCACCCCATCGGTGACGGAGCGGCGTGATGTGCTCCTCACCGAGTGGCTGCAGCCAGGCTCCCGCTACCCATGTGGTTGGAAACACGAAATGTATTTTCTGCTTTGCCCTGGAGATGCTTCAGGATTGAATTCTGAAGTTAATGGTTTAAAAAAAAATTTTAAAAGAGGGAGAAATGAACCACTCGCTGCAACCTCATGGCCAGGAGTGGAGTCTTCTTTTCCAGCTGACTAGTGAGGCACAATCCATGCGAGAGACCACTGCAAATGGCAAATTGGGTATCTCTACTCCAGAACTGCATGTCCTCCTGAGCCAGCTCACCCCACAACCCCTACGGCTCACCAGAAATGGGGCTCATCTTTACCTCTGTTTGCCCACTGTAGAACTCTGAAGCAAAAAAAAAAAAACCATTCAGAAGATTGCCCACTCCATACAGACACCAAATTAGGATGTTGTTATCTGGGAACCTTGTTATCCCACTGTGAAAGCGATGGAAAGATGGGCTTTGATCAAAGGTAAGTCTGTTCCTCACAACCATCACCAAAAGTGGTAAACTGGACTCTCAGAACAGCAATACAGGAGTAAAGAACTGAGAAAAGAGAACAGATGAGAAACAGAAGTTTAGCACATCACTGCAGCTGTCTTTGTGCTGGTCCCTAATACAAGTTTACACATGATATATAAAGAAGCCTCACTCTTAATTTAAACCAGTAACACAGGAATTGGCAATATATACCAGCTCTGGACATGGCACCAGCAGAGACTCAGATTTTAACTCAAAAGCTCACTCTTCTCTGGAACATGGCAAATTTTTCATCTCCACTAGTGCTTGTGCTGCTGCTTCGGTCCTCATATCTCACGTCTCACTAATCACACTGAGAAGAGGCAAGGAGCTGCCACTCTACAAAGACCACTCTGCAAGGAAGAACTGGTGCTGATTGTTCCCAGGCTATGTGCAGTTTATTTAGGCTTCTGACTTGGGGAAACCAACGTCACAGTGAAAACCAAGTAACACTACTAACGAGTTGTGGATGTCAGTTTAGAATCGGATGTGTCAAGCCCATGTTTTACCAGTGTGGTAACAACAGGAGTCTTTATCCAGCACTCTGAGGAAATGAAAAACTGAAGCGAGATTATGGGAATCCAAGTGAATTCAGCACAATATGACACTGATCTGCAAAGACCTTACAGATTAGACTAATCTAATTCTTAGACATTTAACTCTAACATTTTTAGGTTGGTAGTCTAGCTATTTTCATAACAAAGCACTCACATACACTGACACCAGTGCATATCCCCACCTGGGACTCTCCAGATATAGTTGCCCAGCTGATGAAGATGATCTTAACAATAAAAACACTGATAATCCACGCCAGACTTGGCTTGCACTCTCTTTCCAAACACTACTCTGTGATTGACATCCAGATAGTGTGCAAATATGACAGAAAGCCTTGCATGTAGAAGTCAGGTGAGGACCATTGCTTGATTTGGGTGTACAGAAACAGTTCCATGTATGCACTTAGAAATATCCATCCCTTTGGAAAGTATATCGGATAAAAGGGAAAACAGTTTATCCAGTTTAAAACTCCAGTTGAAGTCTTTCTTGGGGTTCTGAAAGGATTCATTCTCTATAAGGAATATCCTAAGCAATGACCTTGCACTATGCCCAGCACCCACCCGTCCTCTTAAACAACCCTCCGCTCCCAATTATGCGTGGCAAACAATGATTTCCCTAAAAAACAAAGACTAGGGACAGTTGGAGGTTTGTAAGGACAAAGACATATGCACTACAGGCAAGCATGGAGCAACAAAGCCCAGAAAAATCTCCCTCCCCTTCCATACTCACATCACTTTCAAATCCCAGTCTCCACAGGTCACAAAAATCGACTTGACGCTGGGATCTAAGAGGCCTTCCTTCGCCATCCACTCGTCAACCCGCTGAAAGGAAGGCAAGAAAAGGGGATGAGTTTTGCAGAGACAGGCCGAGCCACAACAGTTAAACTCAGATAAGCCATTTGCAATCAAGAGAGAAGAAAATTGTGATCTTATCCACCCTCTCCCTCTCTCTCTTCTTTCTTTGCTTGCCATCTCAACAACAGCACGTTTGGACCTTTGAAGATTTCTGATAGGAGACATCAAGCAACCAGAGCAGAGATGATCTTATCAGACACGGCAGCAGCTCTGCTTGTGGAAGGATGGAAGTTGTGCAGCGCTAACGGGATGACACAACTGTGCTGTTACCTGGAATTCCTCCTTCACTTTTCCTCCCCCTGTACCGAACAGGCTCATAGTGAACATAACTCCTCCAGTGAGGAGAAAGCATAGGCGTCTTGGGATGGTATCCCTCACCTACAGCATTTCTCACATGCTCCAATTCATACAGCTCCAAGGGGATATAGGAAAGGGGGAGAAATGGAAGGGCTCAGCACACACAGGCACTGTGTGGCAGTAACAACCAAGGCTATGTGTCCCTTTCCTCTCCAGACTGGGTCTCTCTTCCCTCCTTACAGTTCTGAGAAGGTGCTTGCTCAGGGTACACTGTGCATCTAAAGTAAATCCACTATTCCTGATCAACTTCCCACAGGGACAGATGTTCTGGATACACTTCAGAAATGGGTCAAGTTAATCTGCAGGACACACATCCTCCTCAGGGATTAACTAGGAGGAACTAACCTAGACTAAAATGCTTGCACAGACACTTTTTCAAGCTAGAATAAGCAAATGACATGCCCAAAATCTTCTCGTGGCAGGTGACAATCAGCTGCAACTATGCAGCCTCACTAGCAGCATTTTCAGTGCTCCAAGCAAGAGAAAACCCTCCTCTTTCCACTCGCTCAACACCTTCCACTCCTGAATAAACTAGCATGCCCCAGAAGCTGCCTGACCCAAATCTCATTTTAACCTAGAAACATGCTGCTGTATGAACACCTTCTCAGTCCAAATAAAAGAAATCCACAGAAATGTTTACACACTCTAAGAAGCTTCTGTTGAAACAGAATGAACCACGTTCTGTAATACTCCAGCAATGATGTACATTTACCCACGCAGGCAAAGAGAGCTCTCCCTCCTGGGGCAGGAGGCACAGGCATCTGCATGCTTGCAGACACGCACCGCTGCTACACACTCTCTGGAGAACATGAGGGAGAGCTGGGGGGCTGCATGGATGCAAGATGCCACCTTCACACATCACCATCTTCGGCCTCATCTCACCAGTGCAGCCTTTCAGCAGAGGATGACACTTCTTTCTGCGATTGATTGTACAGCAGCTTTCTGGAGTAAAGCTCCCCTCACAGCAGCATCCAGCCTCCCAGCCACACTCCTGTCTCCCTTGGGCTGCTGGGATCTCCCAGCCAGCCCTGCACAAGGCCCCCTGGAGCAAGGGACAGCAGCAGTAACCTTTCTAAACTCCTTGATGTGAGCACCTATGAAGTGCTGTCTCCACGGAGGATTGTAAAGCCTTTAATTTGATTTCCTCAGATAAGCAATTGTTGCAATTATTCTGATTAGGAACAATTAGGAAACAGAGTAATGGAAATCCTGACAGAGAATGCATCGAACACCAACCTGCAGCCCAAGCAGGATCTGCTTGAGGAGGTTTCCTTCACTATTTGACTACCAACAAAAGCTATTGATGGAGAAATACTTCCAAGCTAATTAAGCCCTAAATGCTGTAGGAATTCAGCATTAAGCAGATGACATTATTAGGGCTATACCTGCATTTGCACACCCTCCAAATTAGATTTTCAAGGCATTTTCTTTCTAGAGTATATGTATTATTGAGCATTTAAACAGGTAGAAAAAATAATTTAATAAAGTGCTAAGGAAGGGGGAACAAAAAGAAGGCAGAAGGTCCTGGAGCAGTGGTCTTGAGCAATGTGTTGGTGCTTTAAAACTGGCTCAAGCAAGAATTGCCTCTTCTCCTATCTACTGGCAGGAGTTTGGATATCTTGTCAGCACCCTTGACACGAACAGCTGGAGATGACAGATCAATGGTTCAATACTCTCAGCAGCGTGTCACCAATGTGACAGCAAATGTTATTCTAATGAAGCTGTAATCATAGTCAAATTACGCGGTTCGATTCTCAGCAAGGGGAGGGTGCAGGGAAAGAGATGAAGAGGGGGTGACAGGACCAGAGGTCAGAGTTCAGGAACTAAAGGTTACTCTGCTTACCTCAAGCACTTGCTGGAGGCTCGGCTGCCCATCCACCATGCCTTGAATAATCCCAGTCAGCTGAAACGAGAGGCAAACAGAAAGCAGGCATCAGAGCAGCACTCAAAAGATCATTAGAGAGGTCTCCTCTCCTGTCCATCTCGCTGCAACCATAACATGCTCCTGTGACCCACATGGACATTGCTGAGGAGCCAGCCTCAGCAGAGCGACCCTGGCAGGTCCCCAGCCAGGGACAAGGGCACAGCTTCATCCCAAACACAGGCATGTAGGGGGGGCTCCTACCCACACCATAAACCAGCAAACTGTCCGCCAGGCAGGATCCACTTGGGGAGCAGTGGAGCCCTCTGGTTCTGCCAGTGCAGGATGCCCAAAATGCCACCCTTTTTCAACACGCATTTCACCAGTTTTGATGTTGCCCTGACTTACACAGGCAGTGTAAGGGCTCTCTGGTCATTCCGCTGCTGTCGTGGTGACACCAAAATCGCAGTTAGATGAACAGAATAGACCACTATTGGTAAGTGAGACCCAGGGGGGACCCAGCCATCCTCCCCTGCACTGGGCAGCCAGCACACGTGCTGTCCCATTGTCCAACACAGCATCCCTCTGCATTTCAAAATTCTATTTAAAACAACAGAACGAAATCTGAAGAAAACCACTTTATTCCAGAACCACGGTCTACTCTATTTTTCAGGAGGTTCTTCAGGAACAGGTCCTGCCAATGGATAGTCCTACTGACTGTACGCGGACCGCTTGGCTGTTTAAAGCTAGACACACACATAACAAAATGCAGTCTCATGTGCCTCTGCCTGTGTCTGCCCAGGATAGCTCGAGGCACATGGAAAACAGATAATTTTTCTGTCTGCCTTCCAACTGACAAAACTGTCTTTTAACATATTGAATATTGGAGGTCAGTAGCTTGCCATCAATGCACCCAAGTAATTAAAAAAATCATTATTAAAACAAGTGCACACTACAGGATTTCACTTCATATGGCACTTTCCTGAAGCTACACATCTCACATGTTTTCATAAAATAAAGGTCAAACACAGCCTAGGAGCATGCCCTGCTGCCTGCACAGGCATCCAAGCCTCCAGAAGCCATAGCATCCAGTTGAGAGGTGCTGACAGCTCCCCACCACCCAGGAGTAACTCTTCACACAGACCAGCTCCACCCACTCATAAAACATCAGCCCTCACAAGCCACAGGGCTCTGCTTTATTAAATGTGTGGCAACTGAAAGCCCAATGGTTTCTACCTCTCCATTCCTCTGGCTGCTTGGCTTACAGCACTGAACTTGGAAGAAGGGGGGGAAAAAAAAAGAGATTAAACTCCAATTAAACTGTAATTACATTTAATGAATACCAAATACCTGACTCACTGAATAAGCTGTAAGTGGAAAGATTATTTTCTCATAGTGACTTCCATGGAATGGTAATATATACCTTTTAGGGAAAGTATTTTAATTTTAAGAATAGAGTTCCTCTAGGTGGGTTTCTCAAGTTCATCAAGCCATTATGAGGGGAATTTTAAAGAAGTGGAGAGACACAGACACACTTATATTCCAGAAACTGTTTTTATATTAATCTCTATTTTAATTGGGTAACAGCTGCTACCTACAGACTTCCCATACTCCGAGAGGTAAATAGATTTGAGAGATTAATGTGAGGATCTTTAGAGCAGTTTTTAAAGCTCCCTGGCTTGTTTTTTGCTTCTCTTTCCATATTTCTCTCCATGCATATTTCTCTCACCTGGTAGAGGTGGACGGCTCACCCACTGCAAAGTTCTGGCTCTGCTCCTCACAAGGCAGCTCAATCAAACCTCTGGAAGGAGCTGAAAGATGAGCTTTTGGGGATGAATCACAGAACAGCTTGTGTTGGAAGGGACCTTTGAAGGTCATCTAGTCCAACCTCCCTGCAGTGAGCAGGGACATCTTCAACTAGATCAGGTTGCTCAGAGCCCCATCCAACCTGACCTTGAATGTTTCCAGGGATGGGGCACCTACCACCTCTCTGGGCAGCCTGTTCCAGTGTTTCACCACTCTCATTGTAAAAAATTTCCTCCTTGTAGTCTGAATCTACCCGCTTTTAGTTTAAAACCATTATCCCTTGTCCCGTCACAACTACTAAAAAGTCTGTCCTCATCTTTCTTACAAGTCTCGTCTAAGTACTGGAGGTGCTATAAGGTCTCCCTAGAGCCTTCTCTTCTCCAGACTGAACAGCCCCAACTCTCTCAGCCTTTCCTCACAGGAAAGGTGTTCCACCCCTCTGTCATTTTTGTGGCCCTCCTCTGGACCTGCTCCAACAGGTCCATGTCTTTCCCGTACTAAGGATGACAGGCAACCTTTTGGTATCACACCCAGCACTGATGTAAGTGGCTTCTACTGCTCTGGGTACCTTCAGGACTGCATCTGTTCAGTGCCACACCCCTGGTGGCCATGGAAGGACAGGATGAAAAGGCCTCCATGCAGACACTTCACACCAGGATGAGGGAGGAACGAGAAGATGGATGCAGAGGTCCCACCAAAGAGTCACTGCTTGATCTTGCCCAGAACCCCTTCCCTGCCAGGCTAAGGAAAGTACAACTGATCCATACAAGAACACATTGCCAAGCACACATTCACATTAAGAATCATGCTGCAGGAACTGCACACACAAATACAAAGGGATATACCTGCTCCATGGGTACCTTTCAATACAGGTCAGACAGTGCTCAAAACGGACCAGATTTCTACTTTCTCACCCTCTCTCTGAACATTTAGGTCCATTTGTAACACCCAACCTAGTGCATTGGGTCTCTGCAGCTTTATCTGGTCTTGCAGCTCTGATAAAGCATAGAAACATAAAACTGCACAATTGTAAAGTTTCACTGGTGATCCCAAGAACCACACGGTACTTTGGAACATAAACAAGCTACAAAGCATTTATCTTTTTGTATTTTTATTGTCTGTTCCTTCAGGAAAAAAAAATCAATAAAAATTAATCATAAAAAGAGAGCAAAGTACCATGAAAAAGCCTGTACAAGCACCTTGTGTAGAGGGAATCTTTCACTTAAGTTCCTGGCACGAACTTTCTTGGGCATCAAATGAACCACTTGCATCTTCCAGAAGGGCATGATGAGCTTTATACACATAACAACAGCTTTTAACCACTTGCAAGCACTTTCCACCTTCTCTGTCTGAATGTTCAGCACACCCCTCATGATAACCAAGCCTCACAGTCTGTTGTTTTACAGAAGCAGGACAAAAGAAAGAGGATCAGACAAAGGCTACAGAGTAAGCCAGCACTGGATGATGTGCTCCTGGCCATTGGTGTGGGAAGTGGGAGGAACCTCCTGTAGCCAGAGCACAGACACACCAAAAGCCTTGAGGATGACCACAAGCTCTTCACCCTTGCAGACACCCTTCCTATGCTGTGTAGTCTTCTTCAAGAAGGAAGAGAAGGATGTGAGAGGTGCTCCAGACCCAAGGAGTAATGTCGAGCAAGCCTGGTGACCCTCTCACACACAGCCTATACCAAGCAGTCCTATTGCTCCCTGGCAAAGGCAGCGAGCAGAGGGGAAAGCAGCAGCACAGCAGACAGGCTCCCATGCAATGTCAACACCACTGCTTTGCCTACAGAGTTTATCTGGGAAACCATCGTATTTCTACTCCAAGACAGCTTGCTGATTACCTAAGCACTTGTCTCTGGTGTACAATCTGATAATCAGGCCTGGTCTTTCTTTGTAGACAAAGAGGCCAATAAATCTCACCCTTTCTAAGTAGAGGTGCCTACACAAAGCCCTTTACTGGCATTTAGCAAAATGGGTATTTTTCAGAAAACATAAAACAGCTGAAAGTCAATGGCAAATGCTGGAGCTTGTGCAGGCAGTGGCTCCGCAGGAGCTGGACACACAGCACTCCCCAGCCATGTCCCCAGGGTCTTGGGGGAACCTACACCAGTGGCACAGGGCTGACCCCTGCACCTGCCTAGCAGGAGCCACCAACTCCACAAGTTTCTACACAGCCATTACAATCTCTGCCAAAAATCAGCTGCAAATACAAAAGTGTATTTTTGCAACTGTTTAGCAAGGTCCCCAGTATGACCAGCTCAGCTGTGGCTCTTAGGACAGGGTTTCAAAGACAGCCCCAGGCCCAGGGACAAGCCCAGTTACCACCTCCAGCGCAATCCCTCTCCCTGGACCTCACGGCAG
This sequence comes from Aegotheles bennettii, assembly GCA_013398125.1. Taxonomy (NCBI): domain Eukaryota; kingdom Metazoa; phylum Chordata; class Aves; order Caprimulgiformes; family Aegothelidae; genus Aegotheles; species Aegotheles bennettii. The sequence goes on from VZRW01000182.1 coordinate 253,931, forward strand.
CCCCTGCAACAGGCAGAAGGACCACCAAGCTAAGAGAGACAGGGGCCATGCAGAGCAGTGAGCAGCTTCCAGGGTAGGATTAAAACCAGCTCCCTAACCCAGGCTGCTACTAACAGAGAACTTGCCAAACCTGGCGAATGGAACCATTTTGTGCCACTGACACACACCGGTGGGGCTTCTGCGATCATTTTGCCTGCCAGCCTCAGCACTGTCCGCTTTTACCCAGCTCTGGACACCAGACACAAGTCAGCAGCAGAACCTGCAGTGCTGCAGCAGCTGGGGCACCCAGGCCCATCCTGGGGACTCCTGCAAACACAGAGCCAGTACACACACATGGCCTCGCTTGCTCGAGGGCTCCAGGCAGAAGACACAAACCTGCAGAGACACAAACAGCTGCTCCAGGCTCCCGAGAGCAAGAGAAGGCAGAGAAACCAGCACTGTGGTGTGGGAGTGTTAGGTGGGCTGAACACCTCGCTCACAAGCTCAGCATCCAGAGAGCCCCTCGAAGTCCCCAGGCTGCAGCAGGCTAGAGCTCGGGCAGCCACACCAAGCAAGTCATGCAGACACTCATGCAACAACCGAGCTGCAACCTTTAGCAGCAAGGGGAAGGACACGGAGGAATTTCCAGAAAAAGGAATTTTAGTGGGAGTTAATGAGTGAGACAACTTCTCTCTAGAATTTAGATGACATACAAAACGAACATCTTGGGCTCTAGTCTAGAAGATGACGTTGCTCTTAGCAAAGATCAGGTGCTAGCTGTGAGTTTTATCACATTTGTATGAGCACATGTCCAGCAAGTCTCATGGGGATAAGGACAGCCAAAGTAGTTGTCCAGCCTTCTAGTATTAAGGTTGCAAAACTGTTTCCATTATAACCCTCTGCTGTTTTCACACATGTATAGCTTTCTGAAAGCCCCTCACCTGGGAATAATGTTCTGTGCTCAGACATTTTTTTTTATTATTTTAAGTTTAAATAAAATACCTTCAGCTGGTTTTCAGTTACAAGAGAGTGAAGAAAAAATAAAAGTATTTGTTTTTACAATGTGGAAATATGAAAGGGGCTGGTTGGTCCTGGGGGGACTCCACCCAACACAGGGTAGTCATTTTTTCATCAAGTTAGTACACATGGGACAAGCACTTCCAGGACCTAAACCTGCAGCCACAAGGGCTGGGGAAAACACACCACGGTGTCAATGACCCTGGATGAGACCAGGACAGAATGAAGAACCTGGATACCCTAATTCTCACAGTCAGTACCTTAGTCACTGAGCTGGCCAATGTCAAAATAGTGGAGTAAAAGGAAAAAAGCTCAAAGCAAAAGGAACTTGGAGACCTTGATTTGATAACTACAGCAGGTGAGAAGAACATCACCTTTACCACCTTCATCCTCTCATCTGTACCTGGAGGAAGGTGGCTACAACCCAAGAGCAGCTGTCCTCTGCAACGAGAGCAGGCAAGTAACAGGAGGCCACTTCTGCAGCAATCTCAACTGCCCCAGAAGCACAACATCGAAAGGAAAGTCTTAAAAACACAGGCACGGGTTACTCTACCACTCCAAAGGACTCATCAAATCCCAACAGGCAGGCCAATGGGAGAGTCATTTAAAGCCTCTGAACCAATCAGCTGTACGACACTTTCCTCCCTCAGACCATGCTCTCTTTGACCTTCCCCACCAAAGAGCAGCATGGCACAGTCATGAAGAGCTTACGAAGAGGCTATAGGATTTTGAGCGTCAGCTAACACGAGTGTTTTCACTTTGTGGTCACCCAGTTAAACGTTTGTTAGTTGTAAATACAACTGATCTTAGCTAGCAGATCATAGAGTTATTTACAAATCCAAAATGAGGTCTTTACATGCTATTGCAACGACAAAAAATGCCTCCCCTTGTCCTTAACTCGAGGCTGGCAGGACATGCTGCCTTGCAGCCGCACCGTGAAGAGGTGACCCCAACCCCTGGTACGATGGACACCTGCTTCCCAGGGACACTCTTGGAGCACCAGGGAACCTTTGCACTTTACCTCTGTACAGAAGGGCGTAAGCTGGGGATGCACCACAGGCTGAACATACATGTGAAAGGTGGATTCAATCTCCATCGTCCTGCCATTCAGCTTCAGGATAGGGAATTCGATGATTTCCTGAAGAGGGCAGAAAGAAAAGCAGCTGTTCATTTAAAACAAACAAAAAATTAAGCTGGAAATGATCCCGTCTAGCAAGCTGGCTGTAAAAAGAGGGGCCTGACAGTCCCAGACAAAACCAAGCCTGACACGAAGCTCTGCACTACAAGGGGTGGTGAATGGTGCCAGAGCACAGAGCATATCCAACACCGTGAGCATGGAGGAGGTTGGTGCCAACGTTCATCGCAGCTGGGACGGGCGGCAGGGACGTCTCTGTGCTCAGTGCTGCAACCACACACATCGCTGCCCAAGAAAGACGGTCTGGCACCGCTCGCACGTGCCGGCACCATCCAGGGAACATGGAGAGTCACCTGCAACAGGCTCACATCTGCTTAGCAAGGACACCCCAGGGGCTGTGCCCTCCCCAAGACCAGTCCCACTCTATCCACCTTGCTGTCCTTTTGGAGGACACCACCAGACAGACAACAGGAGCTACTGCATGAAGCACCTCCTTCCCAGGAGAAGCTGAGGAGCACTGCTCTCCTCCAACAGAGTGAGGAGAGGAGCTGGAAGCCCCCCTGCAAAAAAAATCCATCCCTATGGGATATAGCACAGTAGCAAGCTCTGCTTCATTTTCCTCTGTGCAGCCAATTTATGCTGATAGGGAAATAAAAACGTTCCTTCATCAGAAGAATGTTCAATTATTTGAATAATCAGCAATCAAAAATTTACATGGACCTGTTAATAAAAAGTTTAAACAAATCCAGTTGCGATGGATTTCTCAATTATTAAAAAATATACATGAAATTTAAAAAGCCACCCACTGAATCAAAGCGATAAAATCCTTTGTGTTCACCCCCCTCCTTCTCCACTCCCTCTCCTCCTTCCAGTTTAATGTAAGAGGAGAAGTGACAATTTGTTTGGTGTCTTTAAAGAATAATTTGTCTATGTTATTTAATAGAGATGCATGGCACTGAGGTTCTGGAGTGCAAATGAGCCCGCTGAGTGATATCCACGCAACAAGCCTCTCAAATCACTTCTGGAAAGAAACAGAGAGAGGGAGAGAGAATAAAAAAAAATATTGCTTTTTAATATTCAAAAACAGTTTGCAAAATTTAATCAAAGCAGAGCAAAAGCTAACATTTTTACTACTTTGACATTTTTATTAGCGCTTTCATAAATTTTTAAAACATGAATGGAATTAGTTTAACAACAAAAAAAAACCTGCCTGAAAACATCTGGAAGAGACAAATAAGAAATAATAAAAAATAAAAAAAAACCCAACTCCTGTGAGTAAAATTAGCATGTGGAAAATGCAGCCGCTGCAGAGGAACTAACACAGCTCTGGGACCCTGGTTGTGAACCCCATGACCTGCAGGCGGAAACCATCGTGAGGTCATATATATGAGCTGGTGACATCACGATGCCAGGAGGCAGATGGAGGGCGAGAGGATGGGTGGGTGAGTGGAAACAACAAAATTTAGATACCCAGGAGAAACACTCAATTTCCATGGTGGACAGAGTCCATGGCTGCAGCAGAGCAGCTCCCAGGAGCAGCAGGCACCCAGCGAGCCCAGGGCACGTGGGGACCGCACACTGCTGAGATGGAGAGTTAGGAAAAAAATTAAAATAAAATAAAATAGAATGTTAACAGTGCTGAAGTGCCCAGGTGTAGATACCAAGCAGCCAAGTTACAGAGGACACAGGGCTAAACCGTTTTCCCCATGGCTGACTGTGCCACACTGGGTGTGTGCCATGCACAGCGGAGCAAAGGGTTGGGCGCATCCTTCCCCACGGCCGTGCTACCCCACTGTGGGTCACCGAGCTGCCCAAGGAGAGAGGTGAAACTCCACCCATGGGCTGGGAGGAGAACACGAGCGAAACACCTGAGCATAGCTCTCGATCGCCTGCTGTGGAACAGCCAAACTCACCAGCTTCAGCCACCCAAGATGACCCACAAAAACACGAGAAACTCAGTCTGAGTAGGAAACGCTGGATAAGCTGATCCTGCCTTCGAAATAACTACCACAGACAGGCTCTGAAAGCAGCAAATCTCTGTTCAGAAAGAAAACGGACCGAAAAGTTTGAAGCTGATGGTCAGGATGTTGTAACAGAGTCAGGCTTGACCCCAGGATAACACCACTCCACTGGGCCAGCTCACCACCCCTTGGGGCTGTACCATGCCCAGGGGTGACCATGAAAGCGAGCAAGCCCATGGCAGGGCAAGACAAGAGTTCCCCCTCCTGGAGAGGGACACGCACCAGCTAGATTTCACAGTAGGGCTGCGTTGCCACCCCAAGACTGGTCCTGAGGGACCAGAAACATCCTCAGGGGCCATCAAGTGGCTGGACGCAAAGCGAGACTGAGAGACAGCCCTGCTGCTGATCTGACACAAAGGCACAGCTCGCCTTCCAGAACCAAAGGCAAACAGCACTTCCAGGAGGGTCGGATCAAGACGGGGGGAGGAAATAAAAAGCCGTACTAAAAAAATGTGAAAAATTTAACAATATCCAGAATCACTGCGGGTCTGTGGGAAGTGCACAGCCAGGAGCAGGGGTGGAACCCCAGGAACGAATTGAGCCTCTCGGGAGAAAGCACAGCCCCTCTTTTGGGCTTATTCGGTCAGTTTTTGAAGCAAGCAGTAAAGGACCTTTCCCAAAAGGCTGTTTGTCTGCACGCTTCCTATAGCAGAGATTTTTTCCAGTCTCTGGCAGTGTTTGCTCCACTGGTATCTAAGGCAACAGATACCAGCCCCATGAAATCAGCCCCACTCCTCACTAACGATGTTAGCCAGTCCTGCAATGAAATTTAACCTGTGACACTGCTGTACTTTTCATTTAAACTTTCATTTGGAGAGAAGCAGTGTTTGGAGACCCTGCAGTTTGTCCTGCTAATAAAGACAAGTGTTGGGACCTTTAAAGGTGCCATTCATCTTTTGCCTTTATTAAATTCAATTTTCTTAAGCCCATGATACATCATGAAATTAAGAGTTGACATTCCTGCAGAAACAAAAATATCTATCAAACATAAACAGAAAGGAGGGAAAAAGAGGCCTCTATTACCAAGAATTTATGACTTAAAGTTGATCTGTTTCCACTTTTATTCTCTTTTTTTTTCTTTTACAAGCATATGGTTTGTTTTAGATCTCCAAAATGTTATTACAGATCTAGAATTTCATTAGTAATTATTATGAAATGGTGAGCACTTAGACACACACACACAACCCCCCAACAGACCATGATGCAGGAGGCAGCCGGGCGCTCTCTCACGTTTCACAGCAGCCCAGTGAGCTCAACGCACTCAGCTCCACCTCCACCATCAAGGAACTTCACTGCTTCTACCCAGGTGGGAGAGGTGGAGGTGAGCGGCACAAGGGAATTAAGAGTTTTGCTGAGACTTCCCATCTTTCACCGGAGTTTGATCATCCATAAGTGCTACCTTGAGATCCTCACCCATTTCCAGCACTGAGTACATGTTCCAACTTCAGCAGTGATTTGTGCCAGCAGGTCTGGGGCTTCTAAGTCTTCCTCCCCCTGACACCAGCTTTTCCTTACAGCACAAGCAGAAGTTATGGATGTACTGAAATAATGCTGAGGGTGTCCAGAGGCTGCAAACAGCCGCAAGCTACCAGAAGAACAAATGAACCCATTTGAATTTTGTGAGCACTGCAATTAGGTATTTTATTTAGCACTGCAAAGTAACTTGAAAGCAAATCCAGGATCCAAGCCACCAGCAATAAATAAGCGGCTTTTTATTTTCCTTTCATTGTCATGAAAAGTTGAACATGTTTTCTGTTGAGAAATTCTGCACGCGGCTCCCAATTACAAGGCATTTGCATTTATATTGTTGGAACACAGAGCTTCTAAAATCAATATTAACACGCTTAAAGAAAAAGACATCGGCACCCTGTCCCTCCCCTCAGCTGCGCCCCCAAACATGGTAACAATAGGAACCTGCAGAGCCGCGGGCTGATACGTATCCATTACCAGGTCCACTCTCCTCCCAGCAATCTTGCGTTTATGACTTCATGGTACTTCAAGCAAATCTGTGTGATGCTTGCTCAGATTTTTTGCCTTTTAATTTTTTAAAATTAAGGTCCCAGGTGCAAGCCTCCCATACAACCCAGCTGTGCCAGGGCAGTGGGCTAAGCAAGAGGCTGCAGGGTAACTGAGGAACGGCCAGGGACTTGCTTTTAAGAGGGATTTGAAAAATTCATAAGGGCATGTGAAAGCACTGCTATAAACCCAGCCTTTCCCTACCCAACCATTCCAAAGGAAAGTCCCCTTCCTTCAACACTGGAGCAGGGATGCAGGAATTCAGCTGTCTTGATGTTCTTGCTAATAAAAGAAATGAACAAGCACACAAATATACTCGCTAAACAATTTCTTGTAACAGACAGATCTCGAGTTCGGAGAAGAAAGCACCTGAAGTTACACTAATTCCCATGAGGAATCTTTTTGCTTATCATTTTGGATGCGGGGAGCACTAACAGCACTAGATAAAAAGAATACAGTGCCCAGCAAGAATTTCCCGGCTCTTAAAACCTTTCAATCCAGAAACCCACGTGCAAAGTGGTCAGGACACACTTCAGGACACCAATTTATGTATTTGAGGAAGATGATGTGGCCTGTTCAGTTCAAAAACTACCAGAGAATAATTTATCCCTTACACCCACCCCCATGTGAAGAAGTTTAATAAACACAAGAATAAAAGATGCCCATAAAAATCAGAGCTGACTGTTCAAAACGCAATAAACACAAGCAGGGGCTGTTGAGAGAAAGGGATTTTTTCTCATGAAGAAAAACATAAAACGTCCTACCAAAAGACTTTTTACACCTTCAAAAAAGGTAAGGGCGTAACAGGCAAGGGAGTCTCCATGGAGAGGGGACAGGCTCAGCACCAGCTCATTTTGTTGAGGGATGTTTCCCCCCCCGCCCCTTTAAAGAAAAAAGTCATTTTATGCACAAGGAGCTTATTTCTTAAACAAACACTCGTGTTTTTGATTTACACCACGGGCTGCTCCTAAATAATTTATGGCGGGTTAAATTTATTGCACAGCCCTGGCCGGCTGCAAATTCGAATTGCCAAATAATTAGATTTTAGGGCAATGCTTATAAATTATCCGCCGATTTGTCCAGACTTGTTTGTCAGTTGCTTTGTGCTTCGGGTCATCTTTGGCATTTCGCTGTTTGTGTTTTAATTGCTGATTTACACTTTGACAGATGAGAGTTGATGCCTCCAAGATCGGGGAGGGGGTGGGGGGTTGAAGAGCAGGAAGAATCGGAGCTTTTAAAGCCTTGTGATTTTCCTTTTTTTTCCAAGGCAATTAAAATCGAGAAGGGACATAGTAAGGACAGCAGCAGCCTAACAGATCTTCCTCCCCAGTCTCCATCCTCTGCCTTAATTATTATTTTAACTAAAGCCACTTCCAAGTGAGCAATCCTGCACTGGTCCTCAGGGGCAGTAACCAAGATGACCTCATAGGTCTTTTCCCCACTTCTAAATTCTTATTAAACTAACCAAAACAAGTACCATAAAGGCAACACCTCTGCAGCAGGGGACAGCAGGACTTCTGCTGAATCAGCGCTATGCTGACTTTTCAGAGGATGCCTACCTGCACACACAGCAAGGAGTCTCTCAGTGCTTCTGTCCCAGGTAAGTTACTCCGTGTACTGGTTAATCCTGCCAAAAGGTCTTGGAAGCAGCTGACCCCAAATTGCTTTTTCCATCACTACCTAACTTAAAGTACACATGCACACACCTAAAAATTAATGCATTTAAACAATTGTTATCAAAATACATTAAAATCAAAACCCAAGAGAACTTGCAGGAATATGGAAAGATCATGAAACACTGGGATAAGACTACATGAAGACAAATTCTGCTGCCCGATCATTGAATATCCAAGGTTTCTTCCTGTCCCTGCTCTTAGGTGAACCTCACTGCCTACCCCCAACACTCAGGCACTGGAGCCCAATGTCAAAGGCTGGATTTCCTCGAAGACAAATCTTGACTTGCTTTCTGGGTTCTGCACTGGCATCAGACCTGGCTCTTATTTTCAGGTGCTTCCTTACAACGGTGAGGGACCATTTCTCTTCCCTTAATAGAAGCTGAAATTCCCATCTAATCACATGCCTCCAGGAGCCTGAGCTTTAAGAGAGACATCTAGTCCATGCACCTGCCCGAGGGCAGCATCACCTCCCCCTAAATCATTTCTGACTTTGTCTAGGCTGGTTTTACAGACTCCAATAAGAGAGACTCACGTGCTCCCCAGGCACTCTATCTTCCTGTTTCATTAGTCGTATCATTGGAAAGTTTTTCCTAATATCTAATCAGAATTTCCTTTGCTGTTGTTTAAATTCATGACTGCTCTTCCTACCCCCAGCAGACACAAGCCAGAACATTGCCCCTCTCATTTTTGTAACAGAAGACCCCACCAATAGACACCTTTCTCTTCACAGCACTAAACACAACCCCGATGCCATCCAGCCTGCACTCACATGTTTTGCAGACCCCTGGTCACACTCAATATTTCTCTTTTGGACACCCTTGAAAAGGTCTCAATTTTTTAAGTACGGAGTCCAAAGTGAAACGTTCCTCAGCTGACATCTCTTCTTACACGGCCAAGAAAAGGAAGATCCACATTTGACATTTTGCCCTTAAACTTATCACTGTGGTCTTTGGGACTTCTTTCATACCTGCCATTGTACCTGAAATCTTGACAGTGGCTCACAACCCTTCTCCTGCCATCCTGAACAATACTTTTGGTAGTCATTTGCTCCCAGGCTGGGTCTTGCTTCTCAGCATCAGCTCATCTGCCAACACCCACACAGCTATTTTGATCTTTCCAGCAACACCCAGACACCATGAATAAGGCAGAACCTCCTTCCTCTTTCCACACCTGGGATGAGAAATACAGACATAAGACATCAACATTTCAACTTGTTCCTTCAAGCACTACTGACATATATTTAACCACCCAGAAAATCTCCACCAACACAGCCAACAACAATTTAAGCTTGACAGATTGAGGGAAGTTTAGTACTCAAACCAGGTCACAAGCAGCACACACACATTTCCAAATATCACCCTTCCACTGCAAGATGACAACTACACTATATCCTTTTTCAAGGCCACTCCTTTCTACCGCAGGCAACCAGCCTGTGCAGTCTTTGCTGCAGAATTATCAACCCAACCTCTTCACCTGATATTGAGCAGCACAAATGATCAATGTTCCCAGCAACACTAAAACATCTGGGATGGGTAGAAAGGGCACACTACTGCATGTAAGGGAACATCCAGGGTTTTACAAACATCACCAACAGCTGCTGGCGACAGTGCATTTCTGCCTGGCAGAAAGGAACCAAGTAACACAAGCAAGAGCTATTTCACCAGGTAACAAGTGCACAGATTGACAAAGAGAAAACAGAGATGGTTGCACAGCCAGCTTGGCACAAAGGTGAAGAAAACACAAGACTTAGGCATGTCCTGTGCCCTTCTTGCAAAAAAATTGCTGGGCTGCCCTCTCTCTACACCAGGAAGGTTTTGACCATAACTAAGAGAAGATCACCTTAGCGCAGCGAAGACCATTGCCCTGGAACCACAGCAGCCTGAGAAGCATCTCCATGCAGCACGCTAGACAGATGCCACAGCATGGAAGAATACGGCCTGTTTTTAAAACATCTTGCTGGAAGGGATGCAAAAATACCCCTTCCTGTGCCCCAGAGGCTGTGAAACAGCAACAGGCACACACCAGTGATCAGCAACCATACAGAGCCACGCACACGGCAGGACAGCACAGCGAATGTACAGACCTGTAGCACCCATTCTCTTCCCTTCAGAAACACACGTGGTGTGAACATTTCCAGCATCTTGTCAGTGGCTTTACAGAGAGGCGAAGAAACCTTTAACCACACTCCATACAGCGGGCTTGCACATTCCTGAGCCAGCCTGGATCTTTTCTTTTCAGGGTGACTGCCGCTCAACTACTTTCTGCTGTAACAACAAGTCTACTTAACTTTGCAACTTGTCACCTAAACCATGTGTAATGTTTGCACAGCTAAGGATACAGTGTTCAAACAGCACAGGTGGGGAATTGCACGCCGGGATGCATAACTGATGTGGGGTCTCCACATGCTGCGAGGGAAAGGGCAACATGACTGATTGCTTTAAAGCAGTCATCTCATCAGCCTGTCAATAACCAGCCCAAAGCTAAGCAGGTTGGGTCAGGTTAGGATGGCAGCAATTGGCCACCTGAGTGCCTTGGTATTTTAGGCTTGTTGCTATAATAATGCTGGGTTTATATCTTTAAATAAGAAATTGCTTTGAATTTTTTTTCATAGCTCAGATGTCTGGCCTGGTGGTCTTGTGGTTGTGCTCTCCAGGAGATTTGGGTTCAGTAACTGTTCATGTTCTCTAGCTCATCGGGTTTTAAATACATACAGCTAATTCTCTTGCCTGAAGCCATAACCCACCCTGTCAGATTCATATGGGTCACAGCAAGGTTGTCCCCACTTACTGGGAGAACGAGGGAGGTCTCCAAGGCAAAGTGACTGCTGTGGAAAAAGCAGTTTTTGAGGGTTACACCACACCTGGTTTCTCAGACCCTGCAGAAGCCTCTCCAAAACACTGGTCTTCTCTCTACATCTTTTAAAATAAAGACATTATTCTCCATATTGATCAAAATAAGATTTCATAAGAACTGCAATGAAGCACATGACATAGGGAAAATATGATTAAAAAAGAACGGCATCTCTCTAACTTCAGATGCACCTTGTAGGATGTTGAGCCGTGGATATTCATGTGCTCTTCACAAAAATTTTAACTGCTCAGAGGAACTAGCTACAAGGCCTCAAAAAGTTTTGTCAGAAGATTGTACAAAAAAATTGTGTAATCAGAAAAACTCCTCTGAAACAGCTTTTATATGAACTGTTTCCTGACACTCTAGGAACTTAAAGCATTCTGACATAAGAAGAATGGCATAACAACAGCCATAATTGGCAAAGAGATGATAAATATACAGGGTGTTTCAAAAAGATGGACCCAATTTCAAAGCATCTTGTCACTGAAATTGGGTCGATCTTTTTGAAACATCCTGTATATTTATTTTTCACTCACTTTCAGTAAAAAAAAAAAAGACAACTTTAAGTGACTGTGTTACGTGCATTTTTAATAGCATTCCTCTAGAAACAACATTATAAGAAGGTGAATTGAGAACTAGGTATTTAAAACTACACCCAAGCCTAAGCTGCATGAAGACAGGTAATTGCAGATTAATATTCCACTGTAATACTTATGCACAAGAGTGCTGAGTTAAAGTTGCCATGGGAAACAAGCCTGAATTTCCTCACTTTTCAGCAATTCACGATCATCCTTAATAAAGGTTTTGGCAGGTGATTTCTAATGCACTGAGCTTAACAGCCACACAAAAACTGTGCAAGAAGAAAGCTGCTACACGGGGCTGTCTAGATAGAACAGGCAGGCACAGGCACATCTCCATTATCCACCTCTGGGTAGGCTGTGACAATCTCCGCTACTTTGTGAGCCACCCTCTGCATTCCCATCATGGCCTTCAGCTATGCTTGCCTTGATACAGGTTCCTCAGAGCACTGACTGAAGAGCATGTAGAAGATACCTCACATCCTGCTTCCCCAGCCTCCATAACCTCCTCCCAGAGCAGGTCTGTGATTTCAGAGACATATTCCTCCTAGAAAGCCCTCTGAGCTTAGGCTACAGCTCCCAAGACGGTTTGCCCATCCCCTATTTACTCACCCTGAGCAGGGAGCTCAGCAGGGTCTGCACATCTGTTGCTACAACCTAGAATTGCTGGAAATCAACATCCATTCCCATTACGAGGTCAGTCTATAAATCACAGCGGCTCAGAAGCGGAGACACATCGTTCAGTTGTCCCTGCCATGGGAACGAGACCATGGGTAGAGCAGTATGGGCAGTGATCATTGCTGCCACTCCAGCTGCACCTGCCTACAGCCACAAGACGGATGTGCAGGGGAAAACGCCTTCAATGCTCTGTTACACCAGCACTCAAGGAAACAGCCTGAACCTAATTTAACCTCGTCGTGCATTTGTACTTAATGCTATCTTACAGAAAGACTGGCTCCCGTTTGTTAATAATATGCTTTTGCCAATCAGGAAATGTACTATGATCATCCAGATTTGTTTGTACACTTAAAAATAAATTAGTAACCGAACATATGCTTATTCATAGGCTCAGTGTTTATGGTTTTATGTTGAAATGGTGAGCGATGTTCTGTATTTGTTAAACTGGACATACCTGGTAATTTAATAAATACAGGAATTATAACTTAAAATCCCCCAAAATAACATTCAAAATAGACGTTGAACAAGCTTGGAAAATGGAGGATGCACTAAATAAAAAAAGCAAAATACATCTGTATTTAAAATGTGCTGTTTAAAAGAACAACAAAAGTATCATCTGTCAACAATTTATTCTTCTGCTTCTGGTCACAACCTCCTTCAGCAATTACAAGATCTGAACATTTCATAACTTCCTCTTAGAGAGAGTTTGGAAGAGGCAAATTTCTAATTCTCAACCGATCATCAAATTTGAGTGACTCTGAGACACTGAGGTCAAGTACCTGAAAAAATGACATGAAAAAAGCAACTTCATCATTATCAAAAGTTCATTTAGCAGCTCAGCGACTCCTACATCCAGCTCCTTCTGCCAGTTCAGAGGTCTAATATTCTTTCAGGTAGCAGATATATAAAGCTTGAATATTATTTGTTTTTCATTTAAGTGGCTTTAATAGATTACAGTAGAGATTATCATCCTGTGTAGAAGCCTAACTTAAAATTCTGCTTTGAACAGATCTGATTTCTACCTTCAGACTTTCCACATTTAAAAAATCATCACTTTTCATCCATTCTGCTGAAGTAGCAGGCAAGATACTTGGCTTGCTGACCGAAAGAGGCACACCCACTCACCACATTAATAAAATAAGGTACAGGCAGCCATGGATCTGAGCCTGGGGAGCTCCTTAACACAGGCACTGAAAGCACTGACCACCATAAACACTGGTGTATACAAGGACAAAGGGACAAAAGAGCAAGACTCCCGCTTATTAATGCATCTTCTCTTGTGAGGCTAAAGCACCATATGTACCCAGCTCCACGGGCTGACAGCGTATAAAAGCAGCAGGCACTTATAAACTCTTAGCAGACAGTAAAGGGAAGAAAAAGACAAGAGTTAGAGCTGAAAAATGAAGCACACTATCACTGTCATGGTTCGAGGTCCAGCAACCTCCACGGAACGATGGCTCCAACCTGACCCTGTTGGGCTTTGGATCAAATCCCAAATGCACAAGGTAAGCTTTAAAGAGATGCGAGGGGCCAGCTATAAACATTCCTTACTGCCAACCCCTATTGACCTTTGGCTGGCTAAAACACTACACAACAGACTGTGCCTCTGTCCTTTCAGCTTTTCCCATCTAACCATCTGGTGCAATGCAGTTAAACCCCACACCTTCTTCTCTCTCTGGGATGGTCTCATTGATCAAAAATAAATAAATAAACCCCATAAAGCTGAGCTGCGGCTTTGTCCATATAAACATGTACTTTGATTTTGGGGCATAGCTGTTGAAAGCCATCAGAAGTCACGACTGTAAGCATGCTACTGCTCTGTGGGTGTAGGGCAGGGAACATGAAGGATCCTCAATGCCTGACCCAGAAGTGTTAAAGCAAAGGGCAGCAGCGACCAGGCACTCAGCCAGCAGTCCCAGGCACTGGAGCCACGATGTCAACAATTCTCATGGGAATCCCACTGTCCTTGACCCTCCTTGATCCCCATTAGGGGGAGCCATACCACGAGACCTCGGCGGGAGATTGGGCAGTGTGAGAGGGAATGGAAATGAAGGAGTTTTCAGGGCTCCGGAATGAGCATGAAGGACTTCCCCAGGGATGCAGCCATCGAGGCTGCTGGCTGCAGAGAGCACAAATACAGTGGGAGGGGGAGCAGAGGTGGCAGTCATACACCTTAGTGTAGATAAAAAGATAGCTCTTTCAGCAGTTTCTGGTAGGAAGTCAGAATATTCTGAAGTGCAGTTAGTGAGAAATGTGAAGTGTGCTGCACAGTGGCAAGTGCACTCCGCGAGACTTTTAGGCTGAGCTGGCTAAATTTACAGCTATGCTACCCACTTAATGCAACCTCGACCACAGCTTAGCTCTGTACATGCAGCCTCCTCATCAAATCCCAACACATTTGAATTTCATTGTACCTAGACTTCTATTTTGCAGATATCAAAGCAAAAGCAGAAAAAGGCTCAGTATTATAGTGCAGATCAGGACCTGACCATTCCTAGCACCCAGGTCTGTGCTCAGATACCAAACCTCCAAAACCTGTCTGCTACTGCTCCAGTGAAGGATCCTGCCACTAAAACCTTGCACAAAACATTGCTGAAATACACAGCACAGCCTGCTCACCATGACATACAGCCCAGCAGTGAAGAGGACAAAAGCCATGCCAGTCAGCAAAATGGCAAAATGTAGGCAGGGGCATCAACTAAAGTCTCATTTCATAAAGCTGCCCAATTCTAGCAGTCACCTTCAGCCTTTCCAGCTGCACTGATTCCCACGTAGCAAGAGCCATTTCTTTATTTGTCAAACTAATTTGTTGGTGAGGATGTGAGGGACTGACAGCCCTTTCTACAAACGATACGATGCAGACAGGTACTGAACACAGCAGACTGGAAAAACAACACAGAAGAACACCTCCACCTTAAAGATGCTCTCTCACCAACAGAATATATAGCAGATCTGCATTGGCCCAGACCATTACTTTCCCCAGCAAGGACTTGGGGACAAAGCTCCTTAAAACAGTAGTAATCATATTCCACTCATGCTCCTTTTTACTGCCAGCTGTAAACCAGCTCCACATGCATCATGGTTTTGCATCAAAATGTGCACAGACCAAACGCATATCCAAAGGGACAAGGTAGATCCAATTTATGGCTTTGACAGGCCTGTGCACCCGAGGCAGAGTGTGCAGGAAACAGCCTGACATCTCACTTGGAGAGCAGTTAAGACCCTGCTGGCAGAACTGGATGCAGAGCCACAGCAGCCTCCCACAAAGACCCAGCCAAAGAACAGGGAATTTGCTGTCCATTTTTTCAGAAACATGAGAGGCAGGCAGCACTGACCAAGGCACTACTAGGGAAGAGCCTGATCCCAAACCGCAGCATCCCTTTGACAGGACAAGCCAAGGGAAACCACAGCTGCATTGAGTCGCTTCAGTAGTGAGACACCACGCTGCAACCGCTCAGCCTTTAGCACATTCCGAACAAAGCAAAGGAAGTTACTGTGACCCAATGTGTACATCACTGGCAATACCAGTAGGAGGCCAGTTGTTTGGGGGAGGAGGGTGAGAAACCCGAGTTCGATTCAGAGACTCAGAAATTGTGTCTGTTTGTTACCAACCAATATTAGTCTCTTTCATTTTGGCATGTTTTCCAATTGTAACGGAAACCCTAGGTCCATCCCGCTGACAACTGAAAATGTATTTACTAGTATGCTTTACTCTACTGTGAAAGAACTGTCTGGAGAAAAACCTCTGCACCTCATCTGGATCTCTGTACGTCTCCAGCAGTAGGGCACTGGAAGATCTCTCTGAAGCTGCTCTCTTTGTGTCTCATTATACTCCAGAGTTAACACCCAGGCAAGATAACTTAAGCAACATCAGATAGTTCAAAACTATTGCTCCTCTCTACTTAGAAACACCATTATCTTGCACATATTAATATCATCTAAGCTATTATTTTCCTAAAGCTGTTGGCTACCAACAGCCTTTTTCTTTGCAGAATCAAGCAAGGTTGCCATGAGTACTTTACTAATGTAGGTTCCCAGCCAAAAATGGACCATCCCCAGTTCAGACAGATGACAGCATACATGACTTAAAGATGTTCTTGATAACACATGAATTGTCACTTCCTTGATGGAAATCAGGCTCCTTCATTTCACTCCCACTGAACAGTCCTGGCATTGTTCCTGAGAGAGCAGGTGACTAGCAGGAGCCCTGGAGGACCAGCAACAGAAAGGAGGTGGGACAAACCAGAGAAAACAAGTGAGCCAGCACTGTGCTTTTAATTTTCTCCACTAAGAACAGCAGCAGCAACTTGCAAGGAGATAATTAACAAGATTAACTATTTACCTGAGGATGAATCTGTGGTTTATCACACGTAGCCTCAAAATCCAGCACTAAGAAGTAGTGATATCTCTGTGGAGGGAAGGATGACATTGCTGCCATGGAAGCTCCAAAGCCGTGGGACGCCAGTTTCCTGCTTACAATGGAGCCGTACCCTTTGAGAACACCAGCCGGGAGGTGGGAGCACACAGCTTGTCTTGCCCTTGGAAGTAAGTTTTGGGGAAACTTTGCTGCTCCAGTATGGAGGAGTGCTATCATTGAACATCCAGAGGCATCTGAAACTGAAGACAGACTCACGTTACTCATGCACACATACATCTTATCTCTTCGCTATCCTCCTCTGACAGGGATTTTCTCTGTGCTTCCCGGTGGAGGTTCCAGCACCACAAACCTGAAATAACACAGTAACCTGCTCCAAGCACAACAGGTGACATTCAAACTGACCTCGAGGTGTCCAAAATCACAGGCAACTGGAAATTAACCTCTGCAAATGGCTCTAAATTAAGAACCATGAGACACACAAGAGTCATGGCTGCAGGCACCGGATCACATTGCCCTGCTGAACCTTATCACAGCAGAACACAACACAAGCCACTTAAACATGGAAAATCTGATCTAAGCTCCATTGAAACTTCTGAGGAGGCCTTTCCTCTTTTCATATACAACACAACTTCTGATACATGGTAGGAATTAAAGTATTACACATATTGGCACTACAACCAAACAGCTTGGCCTTGAAATGCCTTAGTTGCACTGAAACCTCCCACTTCCATTACAAATCCATGCATCTGGTGGCTGGAAGGCTCCTCCCCAGGGAAGTTCTCATTTGCTCTGGGTACTAAGTTTCTCAGAGATGTGATTCTAGTGCTACACTCAATTTCTGACTTCAGGTATTTCTCAGAGGAGGATACTGGTACAACAAACCCACACATGAACTGCAGGGATTGCAAGAACTGCAAAACGCAAGCAGGACTCTATAGGCTACAGCCTCCCTCCCAAAGAAATGCCTAACCCAGCCATCACCTTCTGATGCTTCAATTTAACAAATTTAACAAATTATGTTATCCATGCAAGACTGCCTGGACATCCCCACTACCCTTTTTTTTTAAAAACATTGCAGGAAGAACTTGCCAGGGCTGTCACTGCCCAAGGTGGGCCAGCCTTGGGGCTGTTAATAGGCTTACTGGGATGAAAGTTCAAGCCCCACTCACGGAGGTGGCAGAACAGGCAAACTGCAACAACCCAGTTCTCTTGAACAAGGACCCAAATACCCCTTCTAACTTTACATATATATATATATTTATATACACATATGGGTATATAAATATATATATATATATACACACACACTTCTCACTATATAGAGATTTAAAATCCATGCCCGCAGTTGGTCCCACTGCTCATAGCTCTGGACAAAAGCTCCATCTCACCATGTGCCACTCCCCTGCCCAGTTTCTGAGCTCACTTTTTGCTCTGCCATGATGGGCAGGGCGCACCCGTGGTGAGACACGGAGCGAGAACGGGCACGGCACAGAGGAGCACGCGCTGCCTCTGAACAAAGTCGCTGTTTGCACAAAAGACAGCGTTTGCTCTCTCCCATCCGTTAGTCCGGCAGGTAAATAATGCACGTGCCAAAACACACACTTAATGAGGTAAATAATATGCCTTGAATAACAGCTAAATCTGTATTTACCTGCGAGACCAGAGAAACTCGGAAGGACCAGATTAGGAGATAATTGCAGCTGAGCAGGTTGTGTGCTTCGGGTAAACACACATTTGGTAACCTTCCCTTCCCAAGGTTCTGTGTGAAAGGCAAAAATCAAAGGAGCTGAGATGTTTACGACAGAGCCAGTGCCCACTCTGTCAATTCAATGGTGAAACGCATGCCCACCTTGGGGCTTTTCTGTTCTGGGGGGCTGCTTGCTTTATTAAAGCAGTGTGCCAGGCAGCAGGTACCCAGACAACCGAAAACTCCAGGTACAAAACCATAATGAAGAGTCCAACATCACATTTATCCTGCAGGCCCTCAGTTCTACCTATTGCTTTTCTATCTACAGCTTTTACTGTCATTAATAAATGCATTATGGTCAAATAGCAGTTACATTCACTTCTAACCTGCTCTGGATAAGAGATATTTAAGGTATATGTGCTTTAAATCTTCAAGCTACCAGCTATGAATCTCAAGGCCCATCACAGCAAATATAATATCTCAAAATAAAGCAGCTTGTAAGTTAGTCATGGTAAAACCTGGTCTTTAGCCTACTGCATAATGTAAAAGATAGAGTTGAAGTGGAGGAGGCAGGCAGGCTCCAACCCCTATATCAAACCCTGGCAATAAAACATACATTATCCACCCACACACAGCAAGATCAGTGCTTCTCTAACGTATCTTAACCAGGCATCAGACACGGACCCCATGAATCTTCAGGCTGGCCCGCACCACACACAGCGGTGCGGAGGTCCCCGAGCCACTGAGCCCACACTGCAAAGGCAAACCAGCCACCTTGGCAGGATCCACACCGCTCACCACGCGAACACAGCAGCACTGCTCCAGATCCTACAGGTCTGCGCCACACAGGTGCCCTGGGGCAGCAGAAGGAAGCAACAGCCAACACCTAGTGCTGCTTACACTAACAACTTCTGCAGATGGTCCATGTCTGACGACAGGATCAGGGTCCCCATCCTAAAAGCAGCCTCTCTTCTTCCCTCCCCACCCTCCCGTGCAGCAGAGGGAGGGATGCTCTGAACAAAGGTGCGCCAGTGGGGTATGGCACACCGATTCCCCTACACAGACAGCATACAAATAAGAGCAACCCCACTGCAAACCCTGCACCTTCAGCCAAATGAAGTTTTAACTGCGTGTTTACCCAGCCAGTGCTCTAGGTGCCCTGGGAAGACCTCACATCATCTTCTTTGGCAAGGTCAGAGTGCCTCAGAGCACAAGATAGCTGGTGAGCAAACACACTTTATTAGAAGTCATGTAAAGCATTTATAACAGCTACGACAGTGCAAAGAAAGCACTAGTAATTATCCCATTTTTTTTTCCTGCAGAAACAATGTAAGCAACACAGCTTCAGAAATTAGAAACCCAGCTCTGTCCATATAAACCCACATGTTCAGCGATTCCACTTCCAAACCTCCGTAAAACACCACATACACATTTCTTATGCACGCAGGGTCAGATTATAACCTCAGACAGTGCAAGCTGTCACATCTGGCACTCAACCCTACCGGGTTAGTATTTCATATCACACAGCTCCAATTCCTTACACAGACATGTACGAACCGTAATGGGACCATGAACCGAGGCTGGACTTCGGGAATTATTTTGACAGATTGTACACAGACCTAGGAAAATGTGACAGCACTTCGCACTTGCGGCACTCAATAACACGGGAAATGGCCATGTGTGGTGGGCTTCAGCTGAAGATAAAGTTTGTGTTACGTGCTGTGTAACAGTCTGTGCCACGAGACATCAGCTATGACCAGCAACCGTCTTTTAATAATAATTAAAAAAAAATTAATGTCCGGATATCAGCTGCAGGTAACGGGACAAATTCAGGCTGACCACAGCTCCTGTTAGTGATCCAAGCACATGATACTAACGCATGAGTCTGATCACCAACAAGTAAGGGAAGCCAAGGGAAAGGCAGGTGCCAGCTGGAGCTGCCGGCTTGCCAGGGTCCCACTGAGCATGGAGTGGAGAATTTGCACCAGCGGCTGTCACACTCCAGGCTTCCCACCGGGGAAGCTGCTTAGTGGCAACCACGAGCAGCAAGGAACGGGATGGGGAACTCCTGCCACGTGAAGGACACCTGTAAAAAAGCCAGCAGGGCATTGGGAGTGCTCTCCTGCACATGCAGGACAGCCCCAAAGCCACATACAGAGACATACACCACGCAAGGTGTGGACGGTCCAAGTTCATCAATGGCAAGACAGATCTGCCTACAGACTTGAGCTTAATGGGTTCCTCGCACATAACACTAATATTGAGTTTTTACAAGATCACCTGGCAGCAAGAGAAGACATAACTCCAACAGCTTGCCTTTAACCCCAAAATATTCCCCTTCACTGTCCAGTTCGATAAGGTGATACAGGGAGGGGGCAAGAAGACAAACACCTAAGCTCAGGTTGGGGGGGTGACCCCAGAAACTGTTTTACACGAGCCTCCATTTACACGTTAAATTACTTTGTTATGGCAATATGGTCCTCTACTATAATAGAAACTAAACAAACAAAAAACCCCAACACTAAAGGACAGGACAAACTAAAATTAAAAAATAAAAGCAAGTGAGCTTTGGGAGCCATACATTTCAGTTCATTCCCTGTACAAAGCCTGGGTAGGGGCAGCTGTGACTCCTGGCCTCCGACAGACAACTGAACTCAACGCTAGAGCAACCAAAACCAATCCAAAAATATAAGTCAGGTTCATCTTAGTTTATTAAATTCTGGTGTCTTATTTTATTAAATTATAAAGAGTAAAAAGATAAGGTAACAAAGATGCTTTTTGCAGAACAAAAGCACATACATTTAGCAACACCTGGAACAGAGCATAACAAGAAACAAAGGACTTTCTTTTTGGTAGCTGTTCAAATGCATACTCAGAGGTCAAATGTGAGACCATATTTCAGTTGTGTGAAGACGTAACTGAAGAACAATAGAGATAACTCCATATTTTTTTTAAATCAACCTTAACCTAAACTCAAGTATTTCATTAGATGAATTACAGTCCAAAAATGACAGCACCTGGCTAGCCTGAAAGGCAAGAAATGAGAGACTCTGAACAAAACCAGCTCATCCACTGTCATCGTCCAAACTTGCAAAAAATAAATAAATACATAAAGTAAAACAAACAACAAAACACAAAGCTTTTCGAATCATTTTAATAATGTAACATTATTTTAGACAGGTAAATTTGCTTCTTGAATTTCTTAGCCTCACAGTATCATCCCTTGAGCATGAATCCAGCACACTTCCATGGTTGCACTCCATTCGCTTTTGGCTGGGTTTGTCTCCAGCACTGCTAGACAACCAAGCCCATGTGTCGGAAAATCTGTACTGTATCTTTCCCGGAGCATTGCCACAGGATGCCTACATGCTGTCCCATCATTAGGTAGTCCAGATACAACTTGGCATTAACCATTTTGTTTTTACAGCACTCCGCAATCACACTCAGCCTCTCCCCACTACAGATGAAGAGGTCCCTGTTCTTAAGAACTTACAGTCTAAAATTAGATGCAATACAAGGGTGAAGAATGAGGGTTACAGGAGCAAAGTTGGGCAACCACTCATCTGGGAGGTACATACATCTTGGTAGTTCAGTTAAAGAAAGCAATCCACTCTACATACACACTGGCTTCCCTCTGCATGGGCATTGTGGAAGAGTTTAGTGAACAGAGAAAGGTTGGACTAAAGGATGGAGGGTGCTCCCAAAGCCGTCCCAAAGATGCACAGTACAATTCCACTCCCGTTTTATTAGGCCACCTCTGCTAGGCAGCCCGCTTTCATCAGCTCCTTGACTGGTCTCCTAAGACAGGCTTTGCTGTGTATTTTTAAACCTTCTTCAAGAGTAACTGTGGATAGGCAAAGGGGTCTAAGCTGGAGTCTGAAGAAATTCCACACAGTAAAGGACTGCTCATTTAGAGGAAATGTAAAGGAAGGAAACAACAAAAACTAAAACGAAGAAGCAGCAAGAGAGATGCACACAGCAAAAGACTGGAAAGCCCCAGTCGCAGAGGACTGGGAAGAGAACAGTTGCAGAGACCAGACCAAGAACCCTCTAGTTCACTCTCCTCCCTCTGCATGGGAGCCTTAAGAAAAGGCACCAGAGTGAAGCTACTTACATGAGGTTAACCAAGCCAATAGTTCTGGGAGGCCAAAAGGAGGCAGGCCTGACCTTCCATCTCCGTCTTACTCTCCTACTGATTACCTTACACCAGCTCCTGAGCTTCTCTGGCCCCTCTGTGAGCTGATTCAACCACAGGAACCTATAAAGGGCTAATGCAGCCAGAATAAAACACTATTAGAACAAGACAGTTTCCTGCTGGTTTAGGGAGACAAATCAGCTAGGGGACAAGCTGGGTGAGTGCCAAAGCTCAGAGGAGGGGATGAACCCACACTGACAGAAGCAGGAGGGAGATGAGCCATTGTGGGCCAATGGTCAGCTCAGCTGCTCACCAAAGCACATACTCTGAGCAGGATACAGACACCTGGGATGGCCTGGCACTTTGCAGGAAACGGAGGAGGTATCTTGGCTCCAGCAGCATAAACACAGAGAACTTGAAGTCATAAAGTCCACCTGACCATCCTGTCAGAACCTCACGTAACACTGGCCATGAAGTTCCCACTTCATTATTCCTGAACTGAGCCCAAAGTCTTGAACATCTTTCAGAATTTTCTGGCCTTGGATGGCAGCATCAAGAATGGAGGCTCCCCACCACCTTCAGACAGCTCGTTCCAATGGCCAATCCATTTGCTGTCAAAAAATAACACATCCTTGTTCCCATTCGAACTCTCCCAGCCCTGGTCTTTGGAGAAAATTCCAAAATTTATGGCATTTCAGTGCTCTCAATCCACAGCAGAGCTCCCAGAGCCAGAAGTAAGAGATTTGTAGCTACAAGGCTTCTAGTCAATAAAAGCGACTATTGCATATTGGTCTAATTAAGTGGAAAGGAGACATAGCAGGCCACCCCTTGTTTAATGGAATACAGAATGCATAATTACTTGATTTTCACACACATGAATGCCACGGTTGTTCAAACCACTCATACGGCCGCATACCTTCATTATCTGAAAAATGAAGGTTAACACCCGAGAGTGCCAAGTGAATCTCAGTCTGGATTCAAGGAGACAACACTCGCATTGCTCAATACTCTGGTCACTTCTGATCGTCACGAGCGATCTCCAGAAGCACTAAAAGAAAGGCTGTGCTCTGCCAAAGCTCTGTCCTGGTGAACAGCCAAACGCTCCAAGCAGGGTGGCAACAGGGCATGGTTTCCACACAAACCAGTCCCAGTGAGCCCAGAAAAACAGCCAGGGAAGATGTTGATCCTAATATTCAACCATGGAAAAAATAACAACTGTAACAAATACAGCTGCAAGTAAAAAAAAAATGTTTAGCGTGTTTTGTCTTTTTTTTAATTGGGAGTGAAGTATCTTTACCTGCACAATATATCTGGAGAGAATACAACTTCTCAGCTGGCATTTGGCCAGCTTCTCTTAGGGGAAGAGAAAAGATGCCAAATGGCAACTAGCAGCAACAGCCAGCACCTCTTCTCTAGGTCACGTTTCAAGAGCCACAGCTTGGCCTCTTCTCCCCTCATTCCCCTGCTTGCCATTGCACCGTGTTGGTATGTTAGCTTGGCACTAAAGTGAAGCACCAGGAGCTTCAGGATGACCATCTCCAGCAGTAACAGGTGCTTCAGGTCCAAGGACAAGCTGCTAACAAGCACATAGTTGCTTAATAGCCCTCAGGGCTCTCCTGTAAGTACAGCCACAGTGGTAAAAAGCTACGCTGTTTACCTGAACTCCACCAGACCTGTGCTCTGCTCTCCTGGCTCTTTACTGGAGGTGGCTACTGGACTGATACAGGAGCAGAGTCAAGTGCAAAACCTTCACATATTTAAGTCTCTTCCAGAACCCCATTTCCAAAACTTAAAGGGGTGAAAAAATAATATTAAAAAAATAATATCATGGCCCACCAAAGTTAACAGAAGCACAACAAGGTAAGTTAAGTATCTCCCAACTGCAGAGCGGAAACTTTCGGTGAGACTCAATCCAAGGACTTCTTTATTTACCATCAAGCACACAAGCATTTTATTTTTAATGCTTTAATGGGTTTCTCCTTTTGGATTTTGGTAACACTCAAATCTGTCTGGCTATACACACTAACTTAAAAAAAACCCAAACAAATCACAAAAAACCCCAACACACCATTCATGTAGAGTAACCCAAAGTTTGAGAGAAACAAGAACCCTACGAGGGTCACAAGCATTTAGTTCACACTATAAATTAACATGAAAATTCCGTTGCAAAGGCCAGAATTCAGTACTTGAAAAGGGAAACAAAAGCATCTGAAATGAAATTTCCTGAGCCCACCCACTGAAGAGTAACCAACTGGACTTGTAACACACTACATATTTTAAGAATAATTCATTCTTGGAAACAGAAGTTCAAACCCCAACTTAAGCAATAAGAGATGCTACAAAGTTGCAAAGAGCAACTAAAGATAAAATAAATTCAAGTTACCACTTAAAAAAACCCAAAAATCCTCAAACAGCTGTCTAACAGCATCTGATGGGAGAAGCACTTTCAAAATGTACCTGCCCAGCACCCTGCATACCTCATCCTTCCTGTGGCACAGAGCAAGAATTAACCTAATAGCAAACTTGCTGGTCCCTTGCATCGCAGATGAAAGAATACTGAGAGTTCAGACTAAGCAGCAGCAGCCAATCCACCCACTTCTGAAACCAACAGCTCAATAGGGAAAAGACATAAGCAAAGAAGTAGTAAAACAAACGCCAGAGTTATTAGCAAACAGGCCAGCAGTGGCCACATAAATCCACCAGACACAGGACTTGTAAAGGACAGAACACGAGGTGTGAGTGACAACACCTTTCCATACACCTCAGTGTAGAAGGAACACCTGTAACAGCACAGCAGCAAGAACAGGAGAGTAAATCCCCACTGCCAGTCAGGACACACGCACGGCCCCTGCCCTGCTGAGCTGCCCCATGCTCACCTCCCTCCCCAGGGCTGAGAGGAGCCCAGCTCAGCCTCACGCCTTGAAAAAGTAGGAAAATAAAACTCAAAGCTTCTACCCCCCCATCGCTCCGTCCAGGAGCCTCCACAGCCCGAAGGGA
>VZRW01000182.1:279859-299708 GCA_013398125.1 Aegotheles bennettii
CGCGTGCCCGTCGGCCACCCCTTCCCCCCCCCACCGCCTCGGGTTCCCCACCCGTGTGTTCCCGGGGGCCATCCCGTGGTGTGCCCCAGTGCCACCTCCCCTGTCGCGTACCCGCCGTGCTCGGCCCCGGCCCCTGCGGCTCCGCTCTCCAGCAGCCCCGGTGCCGGCTGCAGTGCAGGACCGCACACGCGCGGTGCTCAGGTTGGCTGCAGCGGACACAGCCCCTGTCCCCTGTGCCCGCGGGCGCAGGGCTCAGCAGGGACCTCCCTGCAGGGCTCTCGGCCCCGCTGCTGCTGTCGGGCTTGCGCGGCCGCTTCACTTCATTCCGGCCCAGGCCGATGCCGCCAGCACCCGTGGCTCTGTCAGCCTTAACGCTGCCCGGGTAGGGCTGCACCAGCACCCGCTGGTGGCATCGGGCAGTGTTTCCTTCTGCCATTCGATCTGGATTCAGTCACAGTCAGGTCCTGGGGCGGTCCTTCCTCCTCCTCGCTTAGACATCAGGCTTCCAGTTGTGTGTTTGTGCAGCTCTCTGATCCTAAACCCATGCCTGGACCTCGCCCAGTCTCTGCCAGGCACCCCTGGGCTGTGGCATCTCCTCCTCACACATGCGGCTGTCACCCTCAGCCAGGACACACAGTTTACCTGCAGTGATACTGAATCTTTACCCTACTGACCCATCCATAACCCTTGGAAAGCACAGCTGCAATGATGTCTAACTGGGGCCATTCCATGCTTTGTCACCTTCCTTGCCCCCCACATTGACTCACACCTCCACATTTCAAGCCAGCAGCTCCTTTGCACCATCCCTGGTAGTCCACACATGTGCAAAGAGCAAACTCATTCACTGACCTACACAAACAGGACTGTAAGGGATCCTAGAGGTCACCTCACCCATCTTCTGCCCGCGGGTGGGAGCAGTCTGTTGTCTTGCTGTCCTCTTCAAACCATCCCTTAAGATTTTTCCAGCCCTGTGCCTAAAAATATTGGACAAAGGCAAGCACCAGTGTGCAGAGATCACTGACTGCCACTCTATGTGAGGCTGCCCACACTTTCCCCACTGCCTGGCTGGACCTGCCTGGTGTCCCTGCCTTTAATTATGGTGAATTTACCTTTTTCTCTGTATGCAGCCTTGAACCTGGGAGGCCTGAGTCATGAAAGTAGCGTGTCAGAACTACAAAAATACCAACAGCAAACCATTTAATAATAGAAAGAGTTCGTTTAAGCCCTCTAAGATTTGGCATCTTTCAGTCTCCCACCCACATAAGCAAGGATAATGTGAAGTTTTACTTATAAGCTTAGCTGTATCGCTGTGATTTGTCAAGCCTTTGGGGACTGATGTGTGGTTTGCCAGGACCCCAGGAGAGTGAATTGAGGGCCTTTGCACTCTGGTGTTCCTTGAGCAATCTGTCCCTGCTGCTCCTTATCAGGAATGGAAACTGGCTGAGATGTGCTTGAAATCATGCTGCAACCCCAAAGCTTGAAATTTAGGGCTCACACCCTGCCTGTGTTTCTAGGAGGGTGAGAGAGGGGGCCTTTTCACTGCTGACCTCTGTATCTAGCAGTAAAAAATAATTTTGCCCCGCTCCAGACAAAAAACCTAATGGCTCATAAATGTGTGCATGTCCTTTTCTCATCAGCCACGCCTGGTGCTGTTTCAAAAGGTTTGTCAGGCAGCACAGCAGGCAGATTTCCTCCTGCCCATATTTTGTTTTGTTTTTTGTGGGGAAAGCCTCTTTTCCCAGCTGAGCATCTGCAATAACCAGGGGCCACATCCTGGTGTCTGCCAGCCTCAGTGACCCTCGTGAGATCAGTACAAGTTGTCCTTCAAAACCTGGGGGGCAGCAACAGGATTGCTTTCAGCATCCGTACTTCTGAAAGAGGTCCTTATTTCTGGCACAGCTATCAGCTAAGGGAGAAGGCACCCAAACCAGTTTGAGGAGAGCCGTGTTTTATTAAATACTGTCACCATGTCTGTAGTGTTCTCATCTGAGCCTGCCATGTGTGAGTGTGCATGTCTCAAATGAACACTGCAGGCCACTGAAAATGTCACCTATAGATTAATCTGGCTCACTCCAGGCTTCTGGAAAAATGAATGAAGGTGATCAATAGATATCCTGTGGCCTCCCCATCGATGCCCATGGCTCCAGTAGCATCCTCACTGGTATCAGCTCCCCTCCTAAGGGACTCAGTCAGTGACCAAGCTGTGAAATGCAAAGGTGGACAACTGCCATGGGGCCCTGGGCAAGCAGTACTCAGAAACTGGGTCACACAGGTAGGGAAAAGGGGGCGAAAGGGCTGACAGTTGCTGATCAGGGTCACCTTAGTTATTCCTGGTAGCACAGCCCATGCCAGCCATGCTACCCCATTGCCTCAGGACTGACAGAACCAGCCGTCTGTCAGTCCGAGAGCAGGTGAGTGTGTTTCAGGAGCAGCTCTGGTGTCTTAATTGCTTGTCCTACTTTAGAGATTTAGGGATGGCTAGAAGCAGCCCAGAGGAAACAGGGTCCATGCTGGGGCAGTGTCTGGGCTGTCCTGATTTACACGAAGGGCTGTCTTCACACACAGGGTCAAAAGGGCAGCTTGAAGGTTCCCGCTCTGCCGCCCGCTCCTATGGCTGGATCCCCTGTGCTGCTGCCAGCAGATGCAGCAGCCTGGTCGACAGTTACCTATAAGTTTTATCTGGTTTAAAACCCCAACAGTTTCTTAGCAAAGCCTCATTTCATTCAGCACAGACGTGTGGCCACCTCAGGTCTGATGGATGGACAAGGCTTTATGAGAAAGCAGCAAACAGGTGGGGCAGGGTAGGGTAGAAAATACAGAATAAACCCTTCTCCAATCCCAATTCTGCATGGCAGCTCCAGGGGATCCTCCGTGTGAATAAAGGGCTGAGCCCACCGTAGCCAGAGATGAAGTATCAGGCTGCTGCCTGCTGCTGGATAAGCAGAGAGGAGGAGTGAGGATCCCACTGACCAGCCCTGCTCCCGGTGCCTCCTTCCCAAGGGCCCATGGAGCACAGCTCCAATAAAAGCAATGGGATTTTACGTGATTACAGCACCAAAAAAAATTATCTCATTTTAAAGACGACTCCTTTAGTTCTGTTCAGCTGCTTGTGCTGAATGCAACTTTTAAATGTCTTATAATACACATGACAAGTAGTCTTGTACCACTGTTTTCTACTTAACAAGTTAATAACGTGCCAACCCAAATCCTTCAGTTACTAACGCCACCGGTGGGACTCATTAACCAACATGAACACATATTTAAGGGAATACCAATATTCACAACTTACATTTTTATATTCATGTTGTCATTCTTGAAACCACAGCTCAGTTCATGTATTCTGTTGAAACATTTGTTTGCAGAGGATTTCTCTCTCCCTTTTCCTCTAAACACATATGCTATCGCTGGGGTATCATTCTGGTGAATGATATTAACGACAGCTTGGTATCATGGGAAGCTATTCCTAGCTCTCAATTAAAGGGTGTTTTGAAAGAAAGCGGCTCATTCAACCCCAGTGGGAACGAGTGTGTCTCATTGTTTGACAGTGACCCCCTTGATGAATTTGGGAGCAGCAGCAACAGCAGCTCAGTGAGGCCAGGAGGTTTGTTCATGCAGCACAGGGCTCTTGGGTGACAATGATGGAAGATTTTAAAGGTGCTGATGTCCTTAGCAAAGGAAAAGCAAAAGAGGATTTCAGATCCTAAAAGCAACCCACACATAGGACTATACTCCAGGAAAGGAGTCCTGGTGATACTGAGACATTCTCCTCCATCTCATACTATAATTTCCCTTGCAACATCCCAGTAAATTTGTTAACCTCCGTCTTCAAATACATTTGTTTACTTGCCTATGCTAACCCAAGTAGAATGCTTCTTCAGGTCTTCTCTCTCTGATAGATTGGGAACTTCCTCTAATTCCCAGATAAAATTTATTCATAGCTAGTTTACAGTAATTTACTCTGGAAAAATGATCCTTTGCTCTGACTTGTGGGGTTTTTTTTTCCCTCCCCTGGTGTATTTATAGGCAGCTCTCAGATCACAGTCATCTTTGCCATCTTGGTTTTCCTGGGCTAAACAAACCATTTTATTCTCGTGTCTCCTCACCACCTTGGCTCTCCATTTCCCACACCATCTTAGCAAACCTTCTCTGCACCTGTTCCAGTTTCAATTAAATTTTCTTGAGCACGAGCACCCAGACTGGTACATGGTATTCTGAGATGGGCTCCAAGGCCTCGGACAATATTTGTCACTTGACCCTATAAATATCACTCATATAAACATGCTTGATTTCTGTATTTCCCCCCTCAACAGGGTGGTCCACTCTCAGGGCTTTCTTGTTCCTTTTATTTTCCTAAGCACTCCTTGCACAGTAATAAAAATGTACAGACTCAGTGGGGATCTGTTTTAACTTCAAATGTGCTGATTCAGTTCAAAAACCATTAATTCAGCCGGAATCAGGGCCATGGGGTGGAAATCCTTTTCCAGTTAAAACAGAGGTGAGAGGGACAGCCTTTGGCAGGCTAGGAAATAAAGTGCATTAGGGAAACATAGCAGGGCATGAGAAAGTGACTATTGACCGGACTCTATTAACAGAGGACCAGGAAGTCTTGGACATCTCAAATCAGGATGGGATGTCTCTGCAGAAGATATGCTGGCGCTTGGATTTGGGCAAAGCTCTGGAATTTGATGCATGGGAGCATTACATTTCTCTAGCCCGTGCTTTGCTGGCTTGGACACAATGGTCCCTGAGGGACCTCACGTTGACTGAACACGCAAGGCACTGTACAAAGCTGGCCAGACCGGCTGGTCCTGTCTCCAAAAAAATCCCCTGGTATTCAAGAGCACAAGAGGACACAATGAAGTGCAAAGAAAACACAAACAATTGTGTAGTTTGGGCTACACGCCACTGTGGTTTCCCTCTGCATGGGTCCAGTGTGACCACCCCAGGCACACAGGGCTTTGCACTGGACATGAAACCACCACCAACGTATGTGCTGCAGAAAGCACGAGCACACCTGGGTAGGTGGCTTGGACAGGGAGAGATGGTGAAAAGTGCCCAGTGAATCCTGCTTTTGCCCTTTACCACCCCCCGCCTTGCACATGGGACAAGCAGAAAAACTACCTATGCGTGTCAGGAAGGCGTTAGCACCCAAGCACAAAATAAAATGACCACTGACCAGAGCATTTCCACAGGACATTGAACTGAAGGAAAACGTAAGCTGAACATCAGGAGAAATTTCCTGAGGCTATGATGCATTAAATTGTGGGATCACCTCCCGAGAGGAGCGGTGGGAACCATGAAACCAGCCACTTACAGCACTGTAAAAATGTCCCGTCGGTGCCAACCCAATTCTGGTTCAAAGGAGCTGCACTAAATCATCTACCATGCCTTTTCCAGCTCTCCCCCCTAAAAGTCAGACCCAAGAAGTACAAAGAAAGAAGGACAAACTGTGATATCAATTTGCTAAATAAATACAACCGTTTTTACATTATTGTATGTCATAAAAACCTCATGCTTGCACTGTATACTTAATCTTGATATTCCAATGCCATCCACAAAAAAACTCAGGCTTAACCCTCACAGTTTATATTGTCACTATAAATGCTGGTAAAAAATATTGTACAGTTGGGTGCAGTTTATTCTTTATATTTTAATGGCTATAGCAAAACTTCATTGCTAACTAGTGAAAAAAAATAATAAAAGAAGTTGAATGTTTTTTACAGCTATGTCGTCATGGGAAAGCTGTATTTCAAAGTGCAGGCATCAACAGCAGTGAAATGGGACATTTTTAAACATTTTAAACATTTTTAATGGGACATTAAAAAAAAAAAAATTCACCAAAATCTCTTTGCCAGTATTTTAGCTAATAGGGTTGCAGTGTATAAAGGAAGGGTTCTGACGCCTGCACAGGCCACCCAATACTGAGCCACTGCTCAAGTGTCTTGAACTCTAAGTGTAAATGGAAAAAACATCTAAAATTAAGCGTTTCTCCTGGAGGAACAAATTGCTGATAAAGCAAATCTTCCCATAGGACAAGCACACCTGCTGGAAGGTAGAGAGACATTTTTATGTGTGGGATTTTAACTCGAGATAAAATACTTTTCACGGGCAGTCATATGGAAGACAGCTGGCCAAAAATAATAATGAAGGAATTTGTGTCCCTTGGGAAATTCTGAGGTTTCAAAAAATATGATTTTTGACCTAAGCTGGGACAAAAAGTTTAGCTCGCTGATTTTTTTCATTTAATGACATATTCCCAAATAAAAATAGTGTATTTCTTTTCACTTTACCACTCTGCCATTTATTTTCTTTTATTATTATATAATTCTAGAAGCCCAAACCATCCATTACACCACGCTGTTATGTTTCCTTATGTCATATATTACATCGACAGGCATAACCTCCACCCTTTTTTAAGATCCCTATTAAGCCAGCTAAGTTTCTTCATGAAACTGAATACCAGGAATGACAAGGATCGCTGCCCCAAGCCAGGGATGATGGCTTTTTGAATACTATTTTTCAGTATGCTTTTAAAAGATAGATGTAAGACACTAGAGCAGCTGGGAAGAAGAGAAACATCCAGCACAATCCCAACAGCACAGGGCACATGATTGTTAAAAAAACCTGAACTAGCTCTAGGGCTGATGGCTGGCAGGAAAATGGCCTGGCACAAGCCCATCGTCACTGGAGGGTTGATTCTTGCTGTGGGCAGGGAAGCGAAACTTCACAAAGGAAAAATGCTGTACACAGAGAGCGCCTGGCTCCCCCTCATCTCAGGAGACCCCATGTTTTTGGCTAAGCACTTGAACCAAAAGGAGTATAAATGCATAACACAGGAGTAAAACAATAGTGTCAGGAGGAGATGAGGAAAAAAAACACATAAGAACATTTTGGCTAATTTCTCAGCAAGAGCTTGGATAACGTTGTTACATCCTAGGAAGTGTTTTCAGTTACGCCAATCAGCGTTTTCTGGTAGAAAACTGGTCTGCTGGAAAAAAAATTGACCTGCTCTACCATGAAATCTCTTATGTTCATTATTTGTTTGGACTCAGCTGTGATGTTCAGCACAATGCAAAACTTCCTGGATACAGATATCCCCTAAACTGCCCCATAGAAATGAAATAATTACCTGGCTAGCACTAGCTGCGGCGCTCCAGGTGTCCAGAGGCCAGGTCTTCAGAGTATTTCCTGAATTTCTGGCCAAAGTGTCTCCTTTCATCAAACCCGAGGTCTTGCCTTTCTCTCTAGAAACATGCACCTCCAAAGGACAGCTAAGTTCACCAGGAGGGAGGTGTGTAAAGGGTGTAAGGGGTTACTCCCTGGTGTAAGGGGCTGAGAATCAGACCCTTTCTCTCACATACCTTCTGTCTACACTGCTTTAATTTCCTCATCGTCTCCCCTTCTGTTTATTCTATTTTCTACCTCTTTGTCTTTCCTCTCCAGTGTTTGGAGACCCTCTTTCCTCTTCCAGCCTCTCTCTCCCTCCCATCGTTTCCCCCAGCTCGCTCCTTCCTTCCTTTCTTTCTTCTTTCCTTCCTTCTCGGCTCTCTCCCTGGAGTTTCTATTCTCTCTTCCCTCCTCCCTCTCTTCCACCAGGACTTCCCCTTCAGCCACGGGAGGCACCTCATCTGCCAGGGGCAGGGAGGAGAAGGACATACCACGTTCACACAAGCCTTAGACACAAACATCTCAGTTTCCCCTTGCCTGAGGACCAGTGGCAGCTCCTGCATCTCCTGCTGCTTTCAGTCTGCAGGCACCATCTGTGTGGATTGCCACACAGGGATGGGAACCTGCAAGGGGTCCTGGGAGACAGCACAAAGGGGTCCAGAGGCTGGAGACTTTGGCTTCTGTGCTTGCAAGCGTCCTTTGAAACCCAGAAGAAAGAGCCTACAAGGACAAACAGTGTGTCCTCACCCAGACCTCCTTCTTTCTTATACCCCTGAAGCAACTGAGCCTGGAAATGTCAAAATTCCCTTCGCCCCGCTCCCAAATATTCTCAGATATGTTGGCTGCCATTAAAAAGTATGGCTGAGGCCACCGAAATTCATCACACCTGTGACCCACACTGATGGCAGAGAGATCCCCCAGCTGAAGAGGCCAGTGTAGTAATGTGCTACCTTATCTCTAGTGCCACCGACTTCGGTCTATTTAATTTTCCCTTTGATTTTAATATAGATTTATTGAAAACAACAGTTATCAAAACAAACTGCACTGGCAAATTGGTGTTCGTCTGTAGCTGTACAAGCACCTATAAAGCTGCCAGCGTATGAAATAAATGGTGCTATATGGGAGGTCAGTTATTGCAATAGAAGTTCCCCAAGGATTTGCACTGGGCAGTTTAATATTTTTCTTATTACCCTCTTTTCTTTTCTACTATTTATGCCTCTCTGTTTAAATTTAAAACATACAGCCATCTTCCAAGACAAGCCTCTCTGATAAAATCATCTCTGGTAAACCTTTTCATGAGTGGGCTTCCCTCAGAGTACCAGCAAATACTGATGTTTCCTGTCCAAAAGGCAGGCAAATGGGTATAGGGAGGCCAAGCTTTCTTCCCAAAAGGCTTCACCACGTTGGCCAGCTCTTTTTTTTCTCCCCTGCTTTTGAAAGGGTTTGACCTTACCCCATGCTCATTGAAAAAAACACAACTGATTAAAACCCTGCTACTTGCCATGTTATTTAACCTCCATTCAAATTCTGCGGCCGTATCCCACCTTACACAAATCCTACCTGGCATCTGTGGGCTCCTCCCTACAAGTGGTGCTAAAAAAATCAAATCCAATCATAGTCTAAGCCCGTTCATCAGAAAAGATAAAAGGGTTTCTGTACCGATCTCCACATCAGGAGAACACAAATCAAATAACATAACTGTCAAATGAGGAGACGAGGTGTTTAAATGCCTATAGAAATAGGAACTCTAATTACAGAAACATCTATAATGTAACTAATATTATTTACATTAGAGCAATGCTAATCCAGACGAGGGTTAATGTCCCTGCTCCTAAAACATTACAGTTTAAATAGACAAGAGACAGGGAGAGGATGGAGGGGAGCATCAGCATGCTCATGCCTGCTGGAAGATGAGGGTTGGAGGCAAACTCCTCATGACAGAAGTGTAGAGGATGAAAGCGAGCCAAAATGTGCAATAATGAAGATGGGTTTAGATGCAGCCAGAGAGAGCAAGCGACTTGCTCAGACTCACACAAGCTGCCTGGGGGGTGGTGGAAAATTAATAGAAACCATGGATGGCTTATATGAGTCTCTTACTCACAAAGACATTACTCGGCAGTGGGCAGCGCTTGGATCTCACTGAGTCATGGGCAGTCTTGCATTGTGCTCTGCAAACATCCAGTTCCCTGGGAATGAGCTCCTACTGACACTCCTTAAAGCCAGGGTGGAAGGTTTTCAGCCCAGGCTGCTCCAGGTGGACCTTTGTCTCCATGTGAGAGGCACCAGCCATCATCTGGGGGCTCTAGGGAACAAGGCATCTTGCTTTGGTTGTCAGAGAAAGGGTCAAGCTTATGCAGAGCAAGCAAAGTCCTCCATCCTCTGGACCTCTGGACTAATCCACTGCTCAGCATGTCAACATGCAGACAGCCCACCTCATGCTCAGAATTGAACCTTCTGGCCTTAAAGTCTACTGTCTGGAGGACCCTACCCAGTTTCCACAGGCCGAAAGCCCCCTCCTCCTTCTAAGTTTGTACAAACTGGGGGAAAAATGTTAATGCAAGTGCTTTGTCCTTTATGGTCTCCAGTTCTGGCAGATCTTTCCCAACTCCTCAGAGCACTGGCGAGAGGAGATATTCTCCTTCTTCATCCTGCCCCTTCCCACACTCTTCGCTATGCAAAAACTCAACACTTGCAGCTACCAGTCCTTCAGAGATCACTCAAGGTCTTTCCTGCCTGGCCAAGCTACCCCAATACAAGCTGGGGTTGGATATGACTTCTTTAGACCATGCTCATGAATTGCTGAAGTGAAGCAGAGACGGAAAGAGCAGGTATGACCTTCTGTAGATAAAGCTATTGAAATATTAAATATAGCTCTGATCTCTTCGCAAGGGATCTCAAACATTTCCCATCCCCTTCAGAAACCTGCTGTAAAGAATAACAGTCCCACACACATAAAATGAGACAAAAATCTTCTGCATTTGGAGGAAAAGGATCCACACACTTTGGCCTTGGACCTAGCAGATTTACCAAGGTTCTAGTAACAGTTCTGCACAAAAGGGAAAGCCAGCAGACAAGAAACAGAGCATTAACAAGTCTGAATGACACGTGCAGCCAGATTGTCTGCTTCGTTGACAATTGATGCCATCCCCATTACTGGGAAAAATACTGTAAGCATGCTTCCATGGCACTCTGCAGCTCCTTGCTAGGGATAGACAGTGGTTTTTGTCATGGCTTATGGCTTTTGTGAGCTGGTGTAAAATGTCTTGCTGTTCCCATGCCCCACTTTACTAGTGGAGACAGCCAATGCACAGCCAGAACATGCCTCTCCAAGCATCTTGCATGCTTTGGGCTTCTGCAAAATAGCAACTGTACTATAAAAGCTACTCTGGCACTGCTAAAGAGACATTCTTAATTTAAGAAGCTCAGGCTCAAGTCTTACTGTTGAGGATCAAATACAAAACAGTGGGGAAGGAGTCCCACAAACAAGATCTTCATGCAAAGGGAGCACGAGGATCTTCACAGATGCTCTGTAAAATGGGACTATTTGGGAGCTTAAGGCTGAAGTATTTAAGTTAGACAATTTATTCTCACCATCTCAGCAGTGTTGGAAGAAGAGCGAGTGGTAGGGAGGGCAAGACCAGGGGGCAGCAGCCCCTGAGCCTTGGGAAGGGGCAGGTGAGCATCCCACAGCAACCTTGGGGCAGGCAGTGGAGGGCTGAAGGACTGGATCCCATCAGGCAGGGACTGTGAGCAGTTCTCTCAGATAAGCCTCTGCTACAAAAACAGTTGACAGAGTGCTAGAGCACTCCCCTTGTTACTGTTAATATTCCCTCTTCACTCTCACTCTTCATTTCTTTTTCTTTCACTCCTGAGGCAGCTCATGAGGAAAGACAAGTCATTTCCCTCTCCTGGCAGTGGAAATGTGGCACAGCCATGTGGTTTCACATCTTCACATGCCTCTTACATCCTCCACCTATAGTCGAAAGTACCCTGTAAGGAAAACAGCTGTGGTGGGTGGGCAGAGCAGGGGATGGGGGAAGAGGAAGGAACAAGAAGAATTGGAGGCTGAGGCAGAGCATCACTGTGAATCATAGCAATTTCCTCTGATCCTGTTTTATCATTGGGGGTGGGAATGTAAAAGATGCAGAACCTGTGGGAACAAGGTCAAATTAAATCACATTTCCAAGCTGGGGAAATTACTTTTGCCTGCAGCAAGAGAGGTGCACAACACGGATGAAGGAGGGGAGGTTCATGCCACCAGGCATGCTGTATCCAGCTAATGCAAGACAGAGGGAATTTATAATTAGCCCACTGAAATATATCCCTGCAGGATTTCAGTAGAGGGGGGGTCACACCAATTGAGCGTATAAGAGAAAGAACAACTGAGATCTGATTTCAGACCTATTGCTCGTTATGGAGCTCATGCTTATCTCAATGGACATGTGTTTCTGTCTCCTGAGATGGTATTACTCAACAGGGTCAACTACCCATGCACTCTGGAGACATAAGGGAGAGACCCTGAACATCCCCAGGACAATTCAAACCTGACTCAGCTTCAAGAACATCAATGGGAGAAAGATCAAGATGCTACTGAAGCTCAAGATTTCCTACAAGAGCACACAGGTCTGTTTAGCATCTCTTTAACTCTACAGCTGTTTCTCACTGGCATGGACTTAAGGGAGGGAGAACAACGCTGCGCGTAGGTGGCTTGATGGACCGATGGAAGGATGGATGTAAAGGAGTCTCCTGAAAACCAGCTGAAGAACACATGACTGGAAGAAGTGACCTTTCATATACTTCACATACGACAGGGGGGAGTTAATACAGACTCCTCTGCAGCCTCACTAGCTATGCGTGATGCATTGCAGGCACGTGGGAATCGCTGTGTCTGCCTCAGCTAACTCACTGTCTCAGTGCTAACAAAGGAAAGAGGGTGAGAGTGTGTGTGCAGGTGAGGGCTTTCAACTCTGAAGTGCCTAATTTGGGGTGTTGTGGGGTGTGGAATTTTTGAGTCCTGAGTATCATTCATGCTCTTCAATTTTGACTAGAGACAAAACCACAGGAGTCTGGAGACGGACCAGACCTAGAGCTCCCGTAACCCATGTCTTGCCCATACTGGGAGGGCAAGCAGGTGTGCAAGAAACCTTGCAAGGGGAAACCACGCTAGCAGGACAAGCCATTTCCTTGGCCAGTTTCCTCTTCAAGCCAGCTACTGGTCTACTTGTAGTGTAAGGGTTTAGGCCCCTTCCAAGGTTTATTGTTTTTATTTGTTGTTAAAATTCAAGATCTTCTTGCTATTTGCAGAAACACTGAATAATTTTGTGAATTCCTGTTAACTCTACCTTACTGATCCCTTGAGGGGACTGAGGTCCACAGGAAAACTGCAGATGTGATGAGCTGCTCCTCCAGCAATTGATGCAGGCATCTGAAGGGTTGTGAGATGTGGGCTGCTGGGACTGGATGATGGCATGTGGGGCATTGGGAATGGATGGCAGAAAAAGGTAGCTAAAATAAAGCTGGGCCAAAATAAAGAACTTCTGAGTGTGTCAGTTTCTGAACAGGCTTGTGGCTGACAGAAAGCTAGCTTGTTGCACGTAGTTGCCTGCTTTAAATAATTTAATGCTAGAGTAACGTGAGTTGGATTAAAGGACAAGAAAGGGGCAAGAAAAATGGATTGGAAATGCAGGTGAGAAGTGGCTCATGAAAAAGACTGGTACAAAAAAGAAAAGATGTGTTTCTTGGAGGAAGATGGGTAATATCCCAAGAGGGAAATAGTGAGAACCAGGCACAGACCTGGAAATCAACAGCAGGAGTCATCTCGGTATGAAACCAAAAACTACCCAAAGTTGTAAGAAGAGATTGTGAAAATGGTCTCTGAAGCCAGGTTTGGTGACTGAGCTAAGGAAGAGCTGGAGCTCTGGAGC
Organism: Aegotheles bennettii; assembly: GCA_013398125.1. NCBI lineage: Eukaryota > Metazoa > Chordata > Aves > Caprimulgiformes > Aegothelidae > Aegotheles > Aegotheles bennettii. The sequence continues at coordinate 292,951 of VZRW01000182.1, forward strand.
ACATCGTCCTCTCAGAAAGAGAAGGCAGGATCCTGAGGAGGAGTGAGGTTTGATTGGGTCTGTAGCAGCACTCTCCCTCCTGCGAGTACCCCAATGGGAATGTCAGAGTCCAAAATCTCTGCCGGGGCACCAGATGGGCTGAGGCAGAGCAGAGGCAGAGGAGGCAGTCCTGCTGGGCTTTCCTTGTGCCATGACTCTGCTGGGGCCACGCTGCTGTGGGACCAGGAGAGAGGGCTTCAGTGTGGAAGTCCCTGGCCTGACCCAAACCTCCAGGGAGTGACTGATAAGGCAGAAATTCCCCCTCCCCTGCCCTGCCGAAGGAGGGGTTTGCTTCACTGGAGAGGAGGTTTTGCACAGTCTTCTGCAAAAGGCAGGGGGAGGGAGGGAGGGTAGAAGATGTTTCATTCTGGTCTCTTCTGAACAGAAGCTGGTTTGTTATTTCAGCCTGGATTTTCCCCCCTCCATATCTAACCTCCAATTCCTACTAAACAGGCAGACCAGTCTAGGGAAAGAAAGTATTTATTTATTTGGTTATTATTTTTTTTTCTAGGGAGGAATACCATCTGGTTGGCATGACAACAGTTCTGTGGGCCACCATAAACACTGGATCATTAGCACCAATGCACTGGGCTATTACGTAGGCCTGGCCATTGGCGCGGCTAAGGTGTGTGGGTTTATGGCACAATCCCATTCGTATCGCAGCATGGGAATTATCACAGCAGTCACAGTAGTGAGCACTACAGTTAATGCTGAGGTCCAGCCTTACACAGGACTAACTGCATTGGCATAAAGCATTTTCCTTCGAAAGGAAGCAGGCACAAAACATAGGCTTGTCTTAAGTCACTCATGGTACGTGAGCTGGCTAATATCTAATGCAGTTCCTGGGCAGGACCACAGACATCATAATACTCAGCACTTTAAACTCCTAAACAGCATCCCTCTGTGTTATGTAGCGTCAAGAGAAAGTGCACCTGCATATAAGGCACCAGTATATTTCTTCCTAAGAACAGCCAGTTCCTATTACTACAGATGTGAGGGGTGCTCAGTATGGTTCTGAATTAGATCCACAACCTGTATGTTCTTGGGAAAGAGCAACTTGTCTTTCTTCTTACTGTAAAACACCGTTTCAGCTTATATGTCTGTAGCAGATATTAATAACAATCATGCTGCACTTGGCTGCTGCAAACTCTGACTGATGAGAGCAGTCCTAACTCACACAAGTTTTCAATTGATTTTATCTCATGTTAGGCTCTAACTAATCACACTAGAGGGCTGCCTTAAAAGCTCACTAGATCTGTCCTGCTTGGGTTTGCTTGCCCGGTTGGAAGGAAAGGCGGGGGTTGATTCCAGTTCCCTGCTGAATTGGGGTTCTCTGCTGAACTGGGGAGCCCCATATCTCACATAGGTGCAGCCCCGTGTTCCTCCAGGCTTTGCCCCTGCACCCTGTGCAGCCTGTTTGGGCCCCAGAAGCAAACCCAACATGTTCTCTGAGGTGCAGTCACAGCAAACACCAAGAAATAAGTAAGGAGAGCAAAGCCTTGCTCACCCCATGTGCTTTCCATAGACCAAAGCAGCAGCCACTGCTCTCGGACATGGCTCCAGCTACCCCTGGCTTCTGAAACACAGTTCAATAGCTTTGCCTTAGTTTTGCTTGATCCTGTTAATGACAAGAATGACAAACACATATGCTTTGCCTTTATAGCTATTTCACGCTTTGACATGATCCTGGGCAAGTTACCTATGCTGTCAGCGTGATGGATGGTGCACAGAAGGGGGGTTGGACAGGTGTAGCTCTTGTCACAGGGAAATATTTTTCCACACCATTAGCCTGTGGAACTCATAGCAACAGGATATTGCTCAGAGAGGGATTCAAAAAAGCCCTGAAACAAGAGTGGATGCTTGTACAGAAGACAAGCGTCCAGTGCAGCAACAGCAACCACCAGAAATAATCGATAGGAAAGGATGTTGCATGCTGTGTGTGCTTAAATCACACAACTTCGGATACCAGAGTAACAGACACAACTTTCCTTGGGAGCAGAGTGTCCCAGAAATGCCTCATTTAGAGCTCTGGACATCTTATCCTAAGCATCTGAGTTGGGCTTCAGCTTTGGAAATGATAATATGGCTGATCACAAGCACAACCTCTTTGGTGGAGAAAGAATTTTGCAAGGTGAAGGTCATGTAGGACATAGCACTGCAGGACAATGGCTTATAAAGAACACCTAGCACTCACTTGCAAAATCCTGGGCATGGTCTCCACTCTGTTGTAGAGATTCAGTGATGAGAAGGGTTTAAAAGTAAAGTGGCATCTTGCAGCATGTTCTGAGGAGCAGAACCAGGAGGTTCTCCTTGCTCTCCCATGATACTCAGCAGACTTCAAAAAACTTCAAAAGATGATGGTGATGATGAAAAAGGGACACACATTATGTGTCAGCCATAGAAAATTTTTCTAGGCTGAAGGAAATTTTCTCACTGCTGGTCCTATGAGTCAACAAGTCATCTAAAGGGCTGTTTTCTCATTCTGAGAGGACTAGTGACTGACAGTATGCCAGCTCTAAATTTCAAACTTCTGGCAGATAGTACGATTTCAACCCTGCCTCTGCCAGATTCTTCCTCTGCAAGAAAGAGGGGACTGGCAGAGGGCAGTCACAGATGGCTCTGAAGAAGAGATCCCATATTAGCTCTCCTGAGCTATAGGACAATCCTTATGCCAATCACTAGAGTAAAGCCCAGACCAGCTGCTAAGACCAGAATAATTCTCCCAAACTCATAGGTCAATCTTCATCTCAGATGTCCTTGCTGAGCATCAGAGAGTGAGACATGTCTGACTGCAGAGCCTTCAAGCTCATATCCTGCTGAAGCATAGCCACCAGCTTATCAACACTCCAACCAGGGCCACAGCTCTGATAAAACCAGGGGACAAAACCACTTGGACAATGGGGACTACAGCCACTGGCAGCACTTGCCAGCAATCTTCTTCCCGGAGGGAAGGAGTGGTCCTTCTCCCAGACATGAGGGCAGGGTGGTGGTGGCACGCTGCTGAGACACGCTGGCTGTAGCCAGCAGAGGGCATGGAGATTACACACGCCAGCAGCCACCCACACCTCGCTGGGAGCGACGGCCGTGTTGAAGCCTAATTGCGATAAAAGGTTTATTTTTAATTAATTAAGCGGTTTCCCTTCCTCCACCCATGCTGCAAATGAAAGGATGCAAGGGATGGCCTAGCTCTTAGGTGATGGTGCCAGTGACTTCAGGACATGGTCCCATACCTACAGAATTTCTGTACTCTCTGAAGGTGTTACTTTTTAGGGGACCCACAGCATCCCAGAGAGCAGTTCCCACCAAATGCAACACACCACCATGGCATCCCAATGTGCTTCCAGTATGCCTGCAATACACTTTTGCCATGTGCTTTCTGTAGTTGCTGTGATCATTTATCATATTTCTCAATTTTATTGTATAAAATAGCAGCTAGAGGACATAATGACCACTGAGGGATCCCTTGTTTTAAGAATTCTATGTTGATATTGTAAGAAAACAGCAGGCTTAGCAGTCAGAGGCACAGTTCTTGGTGGAATTTACACATACCCTTGACTTTATGTATTATTGGTAATCCTATTGAAATCTGCATGCATAAAGTTAAATGCATCTAATCAACTCTGTAGGTTCAGGGTTGTATATATTAATTTAATTTAGACTTCAGTATTTAGGACAGCATTTGCAATGAGAAGGTAGAGCACTGTAGTAGCTGATAATAATCTCAAATTTTGTTTTAATATTAATTGCCAAAAAAAAGAAAAGAAAGAAAGAATGAAAGAAATGGAGGTGTCCCCTATTGCTCTTAGAGATGAGCAATGCACACGAAGTTAAATCAGATATTCTAAGTTATTTTAGGGTCCAAATTATCAGCATTGAATATATTTCTGTGGAAATTTTTCCTATGGGCCTCTGTGCATATCACAGCTCCATAGTGGTGCAGGAGTCCATGTTTATGGATCCATTTTCAGGATCAAAACCCTCATTAGTAATACAGATTAATGGTAATTACAAATATAAATAACTTGAGTGTATCTTCTCATTTTCCTCTGAAGACATTGCTCACAGAAGCTAGCTAAATGCCAGACTTGTTCCCTGAATCCAAACTGTATTAAGTTCTTGTGTAACGGTGCAGTAACATAAAGTTAAATAAAGCTGCATAATTTTTTTTCAAGCTTTAAAAAACTGAGCTTGATTCTCAGCTAGCATAAATTGGACACTGGCACAGGATTCAGATCCCTTTTTCCATACTAAGAAACCAAAAAGCTAAAAAAAACTAAATAAATTGCTTTTTGGCTAAGAACAAAAGAAAGAAGTTTAAATCTGAGGGATCATTTTTCACGATGTTGTAAGTACTGAAAATACGGCTTTATAATAAGAGCACTTTTTAAACCAGAAATGTGTAATTGAGGCTGTGAAGCTGTAGCACAAGCTGGGCCGTGAAGGCTCACAGACTGAATGTTTTCCCCAAGATCTCTGGGAGATAAGGGTTGGGTTTTAATGTGGCTTCCTGAGGTGTGTCAGAACTCTGAGGTTATTTAAAATGAGGCTCATCTATACTAACCTATGGAATATTTACGTAAGTCCTCAGCTGGTTGGTCCTGTTGGTGTGGAGTGTGCTGCAGGATGGGTGCGTGGTGCCAATCAGTTCAGTGTCCCCACAGAAATCAGCAGAACTCAAGTGCTGGGACAGGTCTGTACACACAACCTGTGAGGCAGCTACATTTCCAAAGAGGTGTTGGAAATGACCAACCCCAAAAAACCGTAACTTTGGTTAAAAAGTAGAGTTTTCGTTTGAGCAACCGGGCTGTAATCAAGGAGTAACTGCAAGATGTTATTCATGAGCAGGATATATGCTCAGTAATGTTTGTTCACAGTTGTGAGGAGTTTTCACCTGGAATCCTTAAATGCCAGTTTTTACACAAAGCAGAAAAGGGGGTGAGGAATCTGAGCCCACATTTACCATCGTGCCACAACTGATCCATGGAAGAAAGCAGCACTTGCTGCTTGCCCTGCCAGCCTCCTTGCTCCTGTAGGAAAGCAGCAGTGGAGCCAGTGCCTTGAAGGGGAAGCAGGCTTTTTGTTGAATATCATCAGCCTCTGCACGGCTGAGCTGAAGGTCGGAGCAGGGAACAGAGCTACTGATGATTATGTACAGAAAGTACAGGAAGCTCCTTCACCCAGGTGCTCTCCTGAGTTTGGGAGCTGGAAATCTTGAAATACCACATCATTTTATTTTGAAATTTAAGTATGAAGATAAGAAAGCCTTTTTTTCCCCCTACATTTACTACCATTTCCAAAGATTTTGCCATTCACAAGGCATGCAAGCACCCTGATTGCCTAAGACCTGTCTCACCTGTGTCAGTAGTGTTGTAGGAAGGATGGGTGAGCTTCAGCCCTATGGAAAAGTAAACTGTTAGGGTCTGCACAACAGCCCCAGTTAAGGCCTGGAGCCATGTTCCTTACTGTGCCTGTGGACACTTTTACAGGGGTTGGTGCATTCATCCACCCTGTGGAGTCAGAGGCAAAACCAGCCCCTACACTTTAGTGATGAGTCACTGCTTACACAAAAGTTGTTGGATGACGTAAGCACACAATCCATCTTATTCTCACACACACACAGGATGTAGCCCAGGAGGCTGATGATGCTGATGGAGAGGACTTCTTTTCTCAGTGTATATCATATAGCACGGTCATATTTTGAGAGTGCCAGCGCAGAGTTAGATAAGAGCCAAAAAAACGCTGCCCGTGTTCTGTTTTTAAGAACAACCTGAAATTATTTAGCAGTTGAAGGAAAAACCAAAACAATTCCCTCCTGGGTGGAATACATAAGCTTCTTGGATTGATCCCTGGTGTACCTCACAAGAAACAATGAGACAAGTGTTGCTTTCTGAACCCTCACCTAAAACTGGCTCTTCCATTTCCTACAACGGGCAGTTTTTTCTCGGGACAATCCCAGGGCTGGCAGTGGAGTTGCCTCCGGCCGAGGTGGAGCGCGTGTGTGGGAAGGCTTGTGCAGAGCTGTGATGTGCTTTCAGGAAACATTAAAATAGCAATGTACAGGCTGTGCGTGCGTGCTGCAGTTGGACAAACACTGGGAGTGTGAAGTCTTGCTGGCTCTGCTGTGGCTGTCCAAGGCGAATTTGGGGATGTTGTTACACCTCCCCATCCCTGGGCACCCCTGAGTGCCAGGGGACACAGCAGGGTGGGTGGGGGGAGGCTGTGTGCCTGTGAGCATCCCAAGGGGTGCCAGCTGCCCCCGGGCTGGAGGGGTACGGACTGCCCCAGAGGGAACACTGCCGTCCAAGGGACCCTGCAGCATCCCGCACTAATTTGGGAGGGACCTGCACGGTGAAAAATAAGATCGGTGTCAGGAACTAACGGCGGGTGGGCGACGGCGGTGCGGGGAGGCTGGGGGAGAAGCGGCGCCCCTGGGAGCGGAGCAGCCCCCCGGCTCCCCGTTTAGGCAACTCTGGGGGCTGTGCCTGGCGGCCGGCCGGCGGGTGGGCGCCCGGTCCTGGACTGCATTTCCCATACTGCCCGAGTGCCCTAATGTATGCAGTGCTCAGCCTGGCTCCGTGTTGCGAGTGTGTGTGTGTGTGCGTGTGCGCGCGTGTGTGTGCATGTGTGTGTGCAGGCTGGAGTCCCTCGGAGAGTGGAGGCTCATTCACTGATGAGAGCCGGCACTGAGAGGCAGCACTGCTCCTTCCCTCGCACCCCCG